>JAODAL010011551.1:0-99495 GCA_025379985.1 Phyllomedusa bahiana
GGGACCCCTATTAAATTGCAAAAAAAACTTTTGGGGCTTTGACGCCAAAAACATTTTTGAAAAAAATAAGTATAGGTGTACACTGGCGAGGCAATAACATACATATATTCCAAATGCCAGCAGCACACAGCATATAGAAGAGAATATGGCAATATCAGCTCTCCATTTCGATGCAGAATATGCACATAGTTAAGAATGCAAATATTCCCATGGTCTGATGTTTCAGCCAGGATAGGCCTTCATCAGGGACCGAGGTGTGGAAGAAGAGTAATGAAGCACTGGAGAGTGTCGGTGTGAGAAATCCTTATTCTCCTTTCTACCTAAAAAGCTGGGTGTATGGACCATTAAAGGAAACCTGTCAGCTACTTTATGCTGCCCGAACGATGGGCTGTATGAAATAGCTGAAGGTAACCCGGTCCCAACCATGTGGGTTTTACCCTGAAACGTAGCGGCGCACCAGGATAAAACACCCAGTGCAGTTGTTCCGATTATGGGGAGAAGCTGCTGTGCCCGGGAGAGATGAGTCCGATGTGAGACTTCTCCCGGCCCGGCCATAGCTTAACTGACAGCTCTCTCCTTATACACAAACATTGGAGATAGCTATCTGTTAAACTGAGGGGGTGGGTTAGGATTAGCATCTTCTCCCCGTACCCAGCACAACTTCACTGGGTGTCTCAACTGGGAACACCGCAGCGTTTCAGGGTAAAAACCCGCATTGTTGGGATCGGGTAACCTGCAGCTATTTCATGCTGCTCATTGTTCAGGCAGCATAAAGTAGCTGACATGTTCCCTTTGAAGCATTGTATGATTCTTAGGGTATGTTCACACGGTGTCTTATGTCCGTGCTTTTTTAATGTTTGTCTGAGTCGATCTGAATGGATCCAGACATGCATCTAATAATTAGCAGTGTGTTTAATACTGCCGGCTATGGGATACACGCATCGGCATTCACATGAGTGTTTGCATTGCATCTGTTGGGTCTACTATCGGATGCGATCCAAGAATTGCATGTAATTTCTTGGATTGCATCTGAAAGACAGAAATGACAGACGCGATTCAAACATGCAGCAGCAATCACTCATGTGATTGCCAATGCGTGTTTTCCAGAGCCGGCAGTGTTAAACACACTGCTAATTGTTAGATGCATGTCTGGGTCCGTTCAGATGGACCCAGACACGCATCACAAAAGCGTCTGTTCACACGGACACAAGACGCCGTGTGAACATACCCTTACTCTACACTAGTCTGATTCAGATTCTTTGACTGTTTTGCTGAACAGGAAAGTATATTGATGACTGGTGATTAAAGAAACATTGAGGTAACCCTGGGGAAGACAGCTTTAACAGAACAAGGAAGACCTCCCCATAAGTATTTCTGTAACAATGTCTTGTGAACATAAATATTCTTTTTGTGAATTTTTTCTTTATTCAAATTATCCCTACAATTTCCACAGTTGAGACTATGATTTGACAGCATACATTAATAATTATGGTAGGGTCAGAAGGTCTGGTACCTGCGTGTGGACGAAACCTTGCCTACACATAGCAGCAGGTGTTTGCTGGTGAAACTCTGATATGACTGGCAAAGTTGTGGATTTATTGGCAGCCACAGTTTCACTCATAAACAGCTGCTGGACCATCTGACCAATCGTTACTATTCAATGTATTTAAATTTCCATGGTGTATAAGTCTCCACACTCATACATGGTGCCTTTCTCTAGTGAGGAACATTACCAATTCTGAGGTTTGTCTAGAGCCTCTCACCCAATCAACCTGTACTCTACTCTGCACTGCTAAGGGGCAAATACCCTGAAACAGCTGTTTGCAGATGAATTTCTGCAATGTTGGACTGGGTTATCTAGGGCCCACAAGTGGAGTGGATTCTGGGGGCACACCAGTTGAGCTGTTTCTGGGCCCACCGTTGGAGTTTATTTTAGGGGTCCACCTTACAACTACTGTAAATGACTGCACATGCCTCCTATACGCTGCCTCTTGCTTTTTTGCCTCTTTTTCTATGCTTTTTTTGCCTCTTCTGAGGATGTTTATGTAGTTTAAAAAACAACTCCAGGTCAGCTATGCTCAGGGGCCCACCAGTGGTTTCCTCTATTCCCTTATGGGCCAGACTGAGCCTGAATTTCTGGTATGACTTTATTCTTAGTCCTATTGCAAGGCACAGTGAGTCAGTTGGGGCTTGAGAAACGTTATATCTAATATGTAGCACTGCAAAGTCCTATGTCTTTTCCCTTAAAATTCTTTTCATATATAAAGAAATTACGAAACAGCGTTTACCAGTTTTTACACCGGTGATTCAAATTGCACAAAAAGTAGTGCTCCTTCCCTTCCTTGGTTTCTTATTACTCCCTCCTGAACTTAATGACCAGCAAATCGACAATGAATGTTCTGTGTTTCACCACAAGACCACAGGCAGCAACATCCAGGTTATGAGGGAAAGAATTGAACAGACTTTTTGGAACTAATTCTGATAAGTCAGTCTTCAGCTTTTGGAAGATTAACAAGATAAATGAGCTTGAACAATATCATGTGAGTGGTCCGCACAACAAAAGGCAATGCTAAGGTTAATAGAACTACTTTGTTACTATCAGTGCAAGGTTGTATCTTACCTCCTCTGGGCACATCTCATGAGTGCTATTTAAGAAATGAGCACAGGCCAGTGGGAAGGAAATGGAGTAACGCAATGCTGAGGGCTCTTCCATGGTTAATTGGAACATCTTCTCAAAAGTGCGAACATGAAAACTATAACACAAGCAAGAAAGTATGTAAAGAGGCACAAGTGACATAATTATGATATTGCAAAGTATTATGGAAATGAGGAGGAAACTCACATAAAAACTGCATAGTGGGGTTGTGAGAGTAAGGGGTTATTAGCCTATGTGACAATGTACATGAACATTTGTTTGTTATTACCAGAAGCCTCAAAGCCTGTAAATGGATGAGAGTAACAGGAATTGCATCGGGAAACTAAAAAAACAACAACACATTATTCAAACAAATAAAGATATCTGAATATTTTGAACTCCCCACTGAGGATATGTAGGAAAACTGTCTTGGTCTAAGACTTTCTTTGTTGCCCATAGTAACCATTTAGAGCTCCTCTTTTTTTTCATACAGTGCTCTAAAAAATGAAAGTGGCTCTCTGATTGGTTGTTATTAGAGATGGGCGAATTGATTCTAACGAAGTGGAATTCGTTTAGAATTTCAGGAAAACTTCGGTTCTGAACGAAGTCGAAGTTTGGGGGACTTCTTTTGATTGATAAAATGGCTGCGAGCACATGACGCTACATGGGGCAAAGCACTCTGGGAGGAAGAAGGGCATAGCCTGCATGACATGTGCAGAGATGAAGCCAATCAGAGACCGGCGGGATTCTGTGACGTCACCGCACTATATAAGTCCAGGCGCGACGCTGGGAGCTCACACTCCTCTCACTGTACTGATTAGGGATGGCGCTGTCGCGGCTGCTTTTAATAGCTCTTACTGAAGAACTGATTTTTATACAGCGATTTTTGTGGTGTCTCACTTGTCTCAGAGACTGCTTCCTTAACGTTCTATTTCTGATTTTGTGGGGTATTGATTGAAGTCCAGTGTGCGTCCACTGCGCTGCATATACATTTTAATGCTATCGCTCACAAGCACATTGAATATCCAAGGGGGATCTAAGCCTGTTTCCCGTTTGTTTCATTTAAAGGAAACAGCATTTTTACAATACAAATACCACTTAATTTTTTGGCTGCTCAATTCTTTTGCGCAATTTACATCCAAGGGGTTAATTAAGCGTTGTTTCTGCTGTTGTGGTGACTAAAAGAAACCCTCTTTTTCACCGCCAAAGATACATTTTTCCTGTGCCTAATTCACAAGCGAAAGTTAATTACAATTTTTTCTTTGTTGTGTAGCGTAAAAAAACACGCCATTGAAACCCACGCTACAAAGCCGTGTTTGTGGTTGCCCCAATTTTTTGGCGCAATTTATATCCAGGGGTTAATTAAGCGTTGTTTTTCTGCTGTGTTGACTAAAATAAACCGTCTTTCACGCCAAAAAATAAATTTTTCCTGTAGCCTAATTCACAAGCGAAGTTAAAAAAAAAATTTTTTCTCTTGTTGTGTAGCGTAGAAAACACCCCATTGTAACCACTACAAAGCTCGTAGTTTGTGGTTGCTCAATTCTTTTGCGCAATTTACATCCAGGGGTTAATTAAGCGTTGTTCTGCAGTTGTACTCAGTAAAAGAAAACTTTGTTTTTCACCGCCACAGAAGAAAATTCTGTAGCATAATTCATATCCGAAGGTTAATTAAGCCTGTTGTGTGCTTTTATATTCAGTGAAATACACGGGAGTTTTTAAACGGCAATAAAGTCAATTTTTCCCCGGCCATTTGTGGAGCGCAATTTATATCCAAGGGTTCCCCAAGCTTCTTAGTGGGTTCATTTGGAGTCAAATACAGGGTGTGTATTTATCATATACAGATATCTTCATCAAACAGTGTTGTACATTTGAACAAACGTATGTTCAGACAGAGAGGTGGGGCTCTTCACCAGCGAGTGGCAGAGGCAAAAACATTCCAGGCCCAGCTCGCAGCACAGGAAGGGGACGTCGCAGCAGGGGTCACTCGGTGAGGCCACAATTGCCGCTGTCATTTAGCGGCCGTGTGCTGACTAGCAACCCAAGGGCTCTTGATTGGTTGACTAGGTCATCCACTTCCTCCAGTGACATCTAAACAACCCCAGCCAAGAGTCGGTGGGAACCCAGACACAACCCTTGTTGGCATGCCCCCGGGAGCATGTCAGCGGCCCCACACTGTCCTCAACCCGCCTCTGTCCCATCGGTTCCCTCAGCCGAGATCTACTATGTGGTCTGGGCTCAGTGCCACTATATAGCGAGGATGAACAATTTGAGGAGGGCAGTCAGCAGCTACTTGGGAGCGAAGAAATGGGGCCAATATCCCTGCTTCTTGCAGTAGGCGGGCAAAGTATAGATGTGGAGAGTTGGCATGGGAGGTCATGTTGTGAGGGGTCAGCCTCTGCATACCAAGACCGGTGATGAGGACAAACAGTGACGATGAAAAAAACAAATAGATTGATGATGTAGTCGACCGCACTTGGGAGCGGGTTTAGGCAAGGGCTTCATCATTGTCAGGAGAAGAAGGGGGTCAGCTTGCGCGTCAGGCAGCAGCATAGCCCGCAAGTGGGTTGTGTGGGCCCTGAGTCCAGCAGGGTAGCAGCAGTGTGAGGTCGAGAGCCAAGCGGTACGGGGTAAAAAAACCCCCTTCGCAGGTCCAAAAGTAGCGGCACGGGGCTCAGCGAGGCAGCGGTGGTAGTAGTCACTCAGTGCGGAGCGTTGGCGGTAAAAAACCGATACTCGGTGTGGCAGTTCTTTGCTAAGACACCGGAGGGGGCTGAATTTTGGGTATATGTAGAATCTGTGGGAAAAGTGAAACGTGGCCAGGGAGCTAACGTTGGCTCCACGGCCCTGCGTCAACACATGCAGCTCACCATCCGGTGGCCTGGGAGAAACTTGGCTCAGATGTGGTGGTCCATCCTGCCACGGCAGCAACAGCAGCAGCAGCGCCCAGTGGCACGCATGCCATTGCAGCCAGTCAATGGTCCACCACCTCTGCAGAAGGGAGCTGTTTCTCTTTGACATAATCTCGTGGTCCAGATGCTCCTGCTCCTCGCTACTCATGGCGCCAGCAGTCGTTCAGCGAGGCGATTGCAAAGAGACAACAGTATGCGTCCCAAACATCCTAAGGTGCAGCAGCTGAACCGGGGCTCCTGTCCCCAAATTGTTGGTACTGCAGTCCTCCCTTTCCAAATGGGGACTCTGCACCATTCAGAGAACTAATGGCTTGTGCGAGCCGAGATGGAGAGTTCCAAGCCGTTATTTCTTTTCCAAAAAGGCAGTACCAGCACTTCATAAATATGTGGGCCAGTCCTTGAGCTTATCGGTTTGTTCCAAGGTGCACGGCAGCGCGGACGTCTGGAGCTGTAACTATTTGGGCAAGGGCCAGTACAATGTCCTTTAGGCCCACTGGGTGAATGTGCTTCCTGCCCAGGCACACCAACAACTTGGACAGGAGACGCCGCTTTTTTCCCCCACTGCGGCTCCTGCGCCAATGTCCGCCTCCTCCTCCTCCTCCACCACCACCATCTCAGCCTCCACAAGTAAATGCCCATCATACCACATGTGTAGGGCACAGCGGTGTCACGCAGTTCTACACCTGGCTTGCCTCGTTGTACAAAGTCACACAGGGGAGGAACTGCTCCGCGTCATGCAGCGAGAAGTGGAGGTGTGGCTTTCTCCACGCCAACTGCAAATCGGAACATGGTGACGGACAATGGAAAATAAACATGGTGTCCGCGCTGCACCGAGGAGGGATGGTCCATGCGCCCCTGCATGGCGACATGTTCAATCTGGTTGTGAAAAGGTTCCTGAAGTCTTCCACCGATCTTCAGAACATTTGAAAAATTTTGGGCCCGGAAAAACTGTGCATGCACTTCATCCATTCCCACAAAGCCAGGAACACCCCTCCTCGAGTTGCAGCGGCAGAACGGCCTCCCCCAACACATTCTGATATGCGATGTTTCCCCATTGGAATTCCAGCCTGCACATGTTGGACCGACTGTATGAACAGAGAAAGGCCATTAACGATTTTTTGGGTGATCTAGGCGGACAGGAGTACTCCCTGTGTAACTTTAATGTCAGTCAGTGGCAGCTCATGAAGACACCTGCGTTTGTTGAGGCCATTCAAGGAGGCCACGTTATTTGTCAGTTTGCCAGAATACGGGATGAATAACCGTCATTCCACTGCTTCATGTCTGGAACAGATGCTGAAAAACTGTCTGGGCCGGGGACTGGAGCGTGGCGACTACATCTCGCGGCCACATGAGTCCTGTGGGGATGAAATGGAGGAGGAGGTGGAGGAGGAGGACATTGGAGCAGAAGCATTGGGCTGGTGAAATGAGTGGATTTTCTACCCAGGTGACAAGAGAGGAGGAGCAGGAGCAGCTTGAGGAGGTAGATGGAGATGAGGAAGACGAGGCCCGATGACCCGCAAGCACGTGGCAGTATACAGTGGAGATGGAGGCAGGGAAACCCCTCGGAGTCACTTGTGCAGATGGCCCGCAGCATGCTGATTTACCTGGCTAGTGACAGCCGAATGTCAGCATCCGGCAGAGGGATGACTTCTGGCTCTCCACCCTATTGGACCATCGCTACCGGTCCAAAATGGGAGCCTTTTTCCCAGCTATTGAGAGGGAGGGGTCGGAACAGTACCAGCTCCATCAGCAGCAACCTAAGTCTGGAGTCACTGATGAGCAGCTTCCTTCACCCGCCTATTGAGGAGGGCAGTCGCCAGCAGCAGCAGCAGCAGGACTGGAGCAGACCTGAACCAAAGGTGGTGCCCTACTTGAACAGCACTCTGCCACCCCAGTTAGAAGATCCGCTGGACTACTGGGCAGCCAAACTAGATGTGTGGCCGCAACTTGCCGAGTTTGCAGTGGAGAATCTGTCCTGCCGGCCAGTAGTGTGGCATCAGAGCGGGTGTTCAGTGTGGCGGAGGCAATCGTTACCCCAAGGAGAGCCCGCTTGTCAAGGGAATGTGGAAAGACTGACCTTTGTCAAGATGAATCAGGCGTGGATCGGCCAGGATTTCCACACACCAATGCCTTAGGCGTCAGACTACATCAGCCATGACGCCTCACCCAAACTGTGAGAATGAGTCTGGGTTCAAACTACCTGCCTCAGCCACTATTGATGCGCCACCCACCTGATGTCCACACATCTGCTGACAGTTTCTCCATCTGCCTACCACCATCTTTACCAGGGACTGGTATTGCCACCCACCTCCACACTCTGTCATTGTGCCACTGTCTGACCTCATGCTGCTGCTGTGGCTGCTGCCGTGGCTGCTGCCGTGACCTCCACACTGTGTCATTGTGCCACTCTCTGACTTCATGCTGTTGCTCCTGCCGCTGTCACCTCCACTCTCTGTCATTGTGCCACTCTGTGGCCTACTCCAGTTTTTGCCACCTCCAGAATGTCATTGTGCCACTGTCTGACCACATAGTGCTGCCGCCAGCACCACAACTATCTGTCATTGTGCCACTCTGTTGCCTACTCCTGTTTTTGCCACCTCCATAATGTCATTGTGCCCCTGTCTGACCTCATGCTGCTGTGGCTGCCAACGTCACCTCCACACTCGGTCACTAATGTTGCCACCTGAGTTCTCAGCTTGTTTTTTTCCAGCTTTCGCTGGCATGACTTTATCAGGCAACATTCCCGCTTCAGTTTTTGGTCAGTTTTGCCCTCTTAAGTGCCCAGGGAAATTTAGAGTCCAGCGATTCTAAGAGCGACGGCAGTCATGTGCGTGTCATACTAAAACACAACATTGTATGAAGACCAAACCAAGCTCCCTCTGCACATTTAAGCATGGCACAACGTTCTACAGCACCCTGCAGGCTCTGTGCAGCCGGGAAATATCTGTTTTTAACGCGATTCGTCCCGAAGTAATTCGGAACGAAGTTATTTTTTGTCGGGAAATTCGGCGAAGTGAGCGAATCGAATTTCGAGAAATTCGCCCATCTCTAGTTGTTATGGGCAACAAAGAAAGTCTTAGATCTAGACAGTTTTCATACATGTGGCCCACTATGTACTTTGGCACTTAGGGTGACATGTATGAAGCTCGCCGGGTCGGGGCGCGCTCATACATACAATGTAAAGTCCGCCGCGCCTCGCCAGTGTGTTAGGCGCAGTGCGGGGACTGAGGCGCAGTGCGGCGCTGCGCCTATGATTTGCCGTCCGAGGAGGTGCACTCATACATGCGGGGAAAAGTTCCCTGCGCCTCGCCAGTGTGTGGGGCACAGTGCGGGGACAAGGGCGCAGTGCGGGACTTAGGAGCCGTGCGGGACTGCGCCGAAAATCTGTTCCAATGAGCGACAGGCTGGAGAACAGCGAGAAATCATTCCACATGTCGGTGCGGAGTATGAATCAAAAATCGCCTTTATAAAGGCGTTAAACAAACTCAGAAAAAGAGCTGAAACCTTAAAAATAAAAAATACATAAAACCAAATTCACTTCCCAATATCTAAACTCAGAATTAGGATATTGGAAATTGCCGGGAAATACAGTAATTCAAATTCTGAAAGCTATTCTCTTTGGTCGGCATAAACCGGCCAATCAGAATAGGAGCGACAGTGAACCATTAAAACCTATGGAGAATTATTGACCAATGAGAATCAAAGGCGGAACAGTTCAAAATACAGTAAACATGCAGAAAAGAGCTGATTGGTTGAGCTAGCGGGAGCTTGGCTAGCTCAGTCAATCAGAATAGGAGCGACAAAGACCCATTAAAACCTATGGAGAACTATTGACCAATCAGAATCAAAGGCGGGACAGTTCAAAATACACTAAAAATGCAGAATAGAGCTGATTGGCTGAGCTAGCGATGGCTTGCCTATCCCAGCCAATCAGAGCGCGAGCTACTTCTCCCACTGTAGTCTATGGAGAGATGGGCACAATGCAATCTCGGCGCTCAGCGCCGTGAGGCATGGAGTATAAATAAAAAACTCATTTTTATTAAGTGTAAAACATTATCAGATAAAGCGCTGAAACCTTCTTTAAAAATAAAGCACTTAAATCCCGAACAACGCGTTTGTCGCCGGGACCGGCGCTACATAGGGAATTGCAATAGAGAGAATTGCCGGGAAATACAGTAATTTAAATTGTTTAAGCGCTTCTCATTGGTCGGCAGAAGCCAGCCAATCAGAATAGGAGCGACAAAGACCCATTAAAAGCTATGGAGAAGTTTTGACCAATCAGAATAGGAGCGACAGTGTCCCATTATAACCTATGGAGAAATATAGACCAATCAAAATCAAAGGCGGGACAGTTCAAAATACAGTAAAAGAAAAGAGCTGATTGGCTGAGCTAGAGGGGGCTTGGCTATCCCAGCCAATCAGAGCATGAGCTACTTCTCCCATTGTAGTCTATGGAGAGATCGGCGCACTGAAATCTCGGCGCTCAGCGCCGTGCGGCATGAAGTATTAATAAAAAAAATCATTTTGATTAAGTGTAAAACATTATCACATAAAGAGCTAAAACCTTCTGTAAAAATAAATCAGTTAAATCCCGAACAACGCGTTTGTCGCCGAGACCGGCGCTACATAGGGAATTGCAATAGAGAGAATCGCCGGGAAATACAGTAATTCAAATTGTTTAAGCTCTTCTGATTGGTCGGCATAAACCAGCCAATCAGAATAGGAGCGACAGTGGCCCATTATATCCTATGGAGGAGAATTGACCAATCAGAATAGGAGCGACAGGGACCCATTATAACCTATGGAGAAAAATTGACCAATCATATTCAAAGGCGGGACAGTTCAAAATACAGTAAAAAGGCAGAAACAAGCTGATTGGTTGAGCTAGCGGGGGCTCGTCCAGCTTAGCCAATCAGAGCGCGAGCTACTTTCTCATAGAGTTCTATGGGGAAAAGAAATTCCGAGCGAGCTCTGTGATTGGCTAAGTTAAAAGAGGCGCCGTTATTTGGACCAATGGGAGAGCGAGCGACGCTCCTATGGGTTTTCTAATGCAATCTGAAATAAAACTGTACATGGCCGAAATCAAATGATAAGACTACAGAAGTTGTCCCGATGTGTATATAAAATGAATAATAATATGGGGGTAACGAAAAAAAAAATATTACATCAATCAAATCATGTTTATTTCTTTATTTTCGTTGCACCCATACTATTGATCCTTGGATAACGAAAATAAAGAAATAAACCTGATTTTATTGAATTAATATTTTTTTAACTTTACCCCCATATAATTATTAATTTAATATACACATCGGGACAACTTCTGTAGTCTTATCATTTGATTTCGGCCATGTACAGTTTTATTTCAGATTGCATTAGAAAACCCATAGGAGCGTCGCTCGCTCTCCCATTGGTCCAAATAACGGCGCCTCTTTTAACTTAGCCAATCACAGAGCTTGCTCGGAATTTCTTTTCCCCATAGAACTCTATGAGAAAGTAGCTCGCGCTCTGATTGGCTAAGCTCGACGAGACCCCGCTAGCTCAACCAATCAGCTAGTTTCTGCCTTTTTACTGTATTTTGAACTGTCCCGCCTTGGAATATGATTGGTCAATTTTTCTCCATAGGTTATAATGGGTCCCTGTCGCTCCTATTCTGATTGGTCAATTCTCCTCCATAGGATATAATGGGCCACTGTCACTCCTATTCTGATTGGCTGGTTTTTGCCGACCAATCAGAAGAGCTTAAACAATTTGAATTACTGTATTTCCCGGCAATTCTCTCTATTGCAATTCCTTATGTAGCGCCGGTCTCGGCGACAAACGCGTTGTTAGTGATTTTATTAATTTATGTTTATAGAAGGTTTCAGCGCTTTATCTGATAATGTTTTACACTTAACAAAAATTATTTTTTTTATTAATCCTCCATGCCGCACGGCGCTGAGAGCCGAGATTGCATTGCGTCCATCTCTCCATGGACTACAATGGGAGAAGTAGCTCGCGCTCTGATTGGCTGGGATAGCCAAGCCCCTGCTAGCTCAGCCAATCAGCTCTTTTCAGCATTTTTACTGTATTTTGAACTGTCCCGCCTTGGATTTTGATTGGTTCAAAATTCTCCATAGGCTATAATGGGTCTTTGTCGCTCCTATTCTGATTGGCCGAGGTAGCCAAGCCCCCGCTAACTCAACCAATCAGCTCTTTTCTGCATTTTTACTGTATTTTGAACTGTCCCGCCGTTGATTTCTGATGGTCAATCGTTCTCCATAGGGTTTTAATGGTTCACTGTCGCTCCTATTCTGATTGGCCGGTTTATGCCGACTAATGAGAATAGCTTTCAGAATTTGAATTACTGTATTTTCCGGCAATTTCCAATATCTGATTTCTTGATATTGCGCTGTTCTAGATTTTTGGAAAGTGATTTTTTTTAATTATGTTTATTTTTGAGGTTCAGCTCTTTTCTGACACTGTTTTCCGCCTTTATAAAGGCGATTTTTTCGGATTCATACTCCTGCTGCACGGAGCGGAGCGGCGAGATTTCTGTCGCAATCTTCGATCTGCTTCCTCGCATGTTCCGATCCTGCTTCACTTCGCCGCCGCCGGATCATTTAGACCAAAATAAACCAGGTCTGCCTGTCGGAGCTGCCGAGCGCTGCACTGCGCCTCGCTTTGCCGACTCGCGATCGTACATACCTCGGAGTATACGAGCGCGCCGCGTCCCGCCCCGGAACGCCTACACCGCGCCCACACCGCGCCCATTGCCCACCCCTTCATGCGAGGCGCAGCTGAAAGTGGCGAACGCTGCGCCTAACACTGCATCCCTGCTTCCGACAGGGGGATTCGGGCCGGGAGGCGCAGTATACGCCAGAAAACAGGCGTAAAGCCCGTTCATACATGTCGCCCTTAATGTGCTTTGTATATTCAATGGTATAAATAGAGCCCATAGACTGGAACTTACTAGAATCTGTTGAATACACCTAGCTAGTGTGTCTGCTTATTCTCTGGCGGTATTGCATGATCTGTCTAGAAGAACAACTGTAGCAGGATCATGTAGAATGTTTTGTAACAAATAGTTGAATAGAAATGAACAAGACGACTAGTAGAAAGATAGGTGTAAGATATCATAGAAATAATGATAGAGAAATTGTCATCTGCACCATCTGGAGTAACAGTCAACTGTATTGTACAGCTAAACTCTGGCTGCAGCAGCTAGGAATGGAGCTAGCTCTGACCTGAGCTGCTTTGCCCTCTGAATGCCACAGTCAGCAACAACCGGGGGATCTAGATGGTTAGAAGAGGGAGAGCGACGTCCTCTGTCTAACTTTCAGCACCCAGCAAAAGCAATTGCATGATGCTAATGGTTACCATGACCACTGGAGGCCAAATAATAATGGCCCCCGTTTTGCCATGTATGAAGCCTATAAGGCCCTGCCACAAGCAGAGCTTACTCGGTCTTATGCATTGATACATAGCAATACATAGAAGACTAATAGACTTCTGTGTATTGCTATATATTAAAAAAGTGAACAAGTGATCACAGTGTAGTACTGTATCTTGACAGAAAAAATAGGAGTAAAACAAAAAGCACAAAAAAGAAAAAACAGTTAAAAATGTTTAAACGTCTAAAAGAAATATTAAATTAAAATAATTAAAATTTGAATCAAACATTTTTTAATTAAAAAGGTCCCAGGATAGGTTTTGCCAAGTCAATACAATTATCCCGTTACCTTATCCATACATGTCAACATCCAAGGACTCCTGAAAGAGCCAACTTGTCTTCCATAGCTTCCCACCAAATGGATGCTGACTGCCCTTTACAAAGTTGTAGCTCCAGGGTAAAGCGTCATGAGATGTTGCCCTGACATCTTCATTCTGTGGCATTTCTGTACTTCCTGTAGTTTCCTGATGGGTGAGTGCTGCATCATACCCTATGTGCTTTGAAGGAAAGCTGGACACTGGATAGGCTATCAAACAACCAGAAATGGTGGGTGACACCACATCCCCCAATCAGCTTCCCTCACTGAAGACTGGTGACATCACTGGTGACATCATCCCACCCCATCCCTGCTCCTTGCCCAGTCTTTATTCTGTGTGAGCAGTGGAAGTAGAGGAGGTCACAGTTCTGCAGACCTCCTGCAATGGTCAGTTCTCATGCCTGCAGAGTTGTCACCTCCCTTCCAGGTTCCAATTCTTGTAACCAGAACACCTGCATTGGTGTAAACAGTTATACATACAGTCAACTAATGTTATGGAAAGTTGCATCTTGTCATTGTGTCTAGCAGAGTGTATTATATTTGTGTTATATAAGTGGGGGGAGCAGAGTGTATTATATGTGTGTTATATGGGGGGGGGGGAGTGAATCTCGCATTGCCCACATCCTTCACATCAGAGCTGTCCCTGGGAGAGGAACAGAGCAGCAGTGGAGTGATCACAAAGCGTACAAGCAGTCAATCACAGCACAGGGGGTGTGTTCTGCACAGGGAGGTGTGTCCCATCCAGGAAGGTTGGATTAAATAGGCAGCAAATCACAGAAAAGGGGGGTTGGCCCAAAGCTGCTATACTAAATAATTTAGGTAATACAAACCAAATGCAAAAGTGCTTATTTTTACTGTCCCCATCATTACAGATATGATTTTTGTAGAGATAAAACCCCTTTAAAGTCCCATTCACACCACTTTAATGTCCTCCATTAGTAGTGCATGCACATGCTGCAAGAAGAACTCCTTCAGATGTATGAAGAACTATTGAGATAAGATGATAATAATAAAATGTCATAGTGCTAACCAGAAGATGGATAGGTCAGACGTCTCAGTAATCAGCTCCTCTACGGAATCCAGCATCCAGGTGTGAAACATTATCAGATTCATCACTTTGCCCAGGTCTTGGTTTTCACGAAGTGACAGCGGGGCTTTTGCTACACTGGTATAAGCCTAAAACAAGAGATAGGTAACAAACTGATCAGTACAGAATAGCAGTTTTCAATTCCATTAAGAAGGACCCTCAACACTTCACGTAGTAAGGATTTACCAAAAGGGAATCCATCACCAGAAGATCATATATTGCTTATATCTGTCACATACTGAGCATATTTAAAAAAAAAAAGTTTTATCTGTTCAAAAAAACATTAACAACATTTTTCACAATGGCCACTGAGTCTGACAAAAGACTGACACTTCCTGTTCTGAAGAGATCACTTCTCAGAAGACTCCTCATCAAAGGCAGGAATACAATAAATGAAATCTGGAGTGTAAAGCTGGAGGCAGATACCACAGTATCTATCACTGACAATGAGTAAGGGATACAGCCCACTTCACTGCACAGTGACTTCAGCACACGGTACAGAACATGTCCACAACAGTCTCACATAGAAGTTAATGAGACTGAGATATCTTATGTCCATGTGGCAATATAAAGCAGCAGGTCAGGCAAGATGGCTGCCTCATAATTATGTAAGGAAGTTAAACAATTCTAAAAAAAAAACAGATTAGGAAGGACATATTTCAGTATCCAGTATCAATTATTGCAGAATAGTGTCCTAATATGGCTCTCTTATTTCATCCTGTTTAAGCCGGTTGTATTATTAGTACTATGATAGCATTTATAGAGGCCTTCAGTAGCCCCCAGCTGCCATGATAACTAGTCAGCACCTGGCAATTGCATCATGGGGTCACAATGAAACGTGACGCAAATTTGTATTCATTTAGATGCCATAGTTGCATTTACTCTGATATCTAATTGGCTGAATGTCCGGAATCGGAGTTATCTGTGATCACTTTTGCTGGCAGTGGGTAGCAACTGTAATTAAAAAACAGCACCTACTGGGTTTGGAGCAGGCTCAGTGATGGAGCCCTCTCAGTACTCTCTTACTGACATTATGGCATAAATGTACATCAAATGTCAATAAGAACTTAAAAAGTCATTAAATGAGTTGTCTCGCTTCAAAGATTAGCTTTCAACATGTAGGGAACACTAAATGAAGATGTTTTCCAAATATATTACGTTGTTAATTTTTTTTGTTGAAGAACTACAAGTGATTTTATCACCTTCTGAGGGCTTTCTCATTTCCCAAGTGACCAACCTGTGTACTTCTTTTCACCTGCTTTTTGTTCTATCTGATAACAGGGAGTGATGTCATCACACAGATCCCAGAAGCACAGAACTGCTGGCAGTGAGAGCTTGTTTTTTATCTGATCTTTCAGACAAAAGACAGTAATTAATGCTGTTTACATTAACTCAGAAGCTTCCCTGGTCCTGACAGCATGAGATTTATCTAATTAGCAGAAGTCTGAATACACGGAGCTCATATGCTAATTACAGGCAGCTTGACCAGGAAGTGACAGGGCAAAGCAGCATTATTTCATTTATGCATCCTATAAAACTTTTAGATGAGACAACCCATTTAAGTTCAGGGCTCTGGAAATATGACCATGGCGTTAAAGATCTTGTCTCATCAAGCTGTTTTACAGAGCCAGAGCCAGCTTTAGGCTCACACTTCCTGGTCAGGCTGTGAGCGGTTCTACAGCAGTGATTGGCATATCATCTATTCTTAGCTGATCCTGTTAGAGGGACATTAGTGTTGGAGGTTTCTAAACAGCAGGACACAAGGCTACAAAGACCTAAAGGGTTAAAGTTTCTCAGTAAATAATGTAAACAAGCTCCATCTTGAAAATAACAAAGAGCAGGAAGTGACATCACTATCTTGACCACTGCTGGAGTCTGTTAGAACCAAGGGAGGTGGTCGGTAACCTAGGAAAGCTGTTCTAACACTGAACGAAAGCAAAATCAGCAATACATTTGGCAATAGTCTTTTACCTTTGCCTAAATGTTTATAGCTAACCATTGTGGTGAGAATACTCCTTTAAGTACATAACAAAGAACAAAATACAACTAGAATAAACAGCAACTAAATGAGCAGTAGATTGGTACATAGGGAGAGATCACCCTGTCTGCAATCTATGAAGGAAGGAGGAGACAGGAGGCGAGAAAGATTTTATTGTATCAAAATAAGCAGGAACTACGAAAAGACCTGCTGATCCCAAGAAACAGTGGAACTCTGGTCACAGCACTATTCCCTATTGTGGGACCATTAGTATTTGCAGAGTAATGGAAAGTGGATAAAAGTAGGTCCAAATCATGTTCCAGACCAGACTTGTCACAGCCTGTTTCTAAACTTTGGGGACTGGAATTTCTAATCCAAGGTGAATTAATGTATGATTTGTTTCATCTATTTCCATTATGGGAACACAACAGGTTTTCAATTTTAATGACTGTTGTGGTGATGATGCCAAAGACTGCAGCAGAGCTATTTAATTGAAAAGCTGCACATTGTTTATTTATATTCATATCACTCTTACAAAGCAGAATATTTAAAACAGATGAACAGTCATTGCTAAGCACGAAGAACCATGTGCTTGCAAATAAGTATGTTGTTAAATATATGTTTCATGTCAGTGACCTCTAATGGTGAGTAGTCATATTGCACACTGTACAAAAACTGAGTTTCTGACTAGTTTTACGCTGTAAAATGTTGGACACTGCAAGATCTATAGAGGGTTTCTTGTTTTCAGTAATTCTTGTGTCTTGATTAAAAGAAAGCAGTTTTTCGGATTGTTTAGGAGCTTATTACCTGTAGGCGGAACCAGTCAAGTCTCAAAGCTCTAAAATCAAATGGCTCCTTGTCTTCAACTGCATAAAAGAGAACGTACAAATCGTTAAATATTATTTATGTTCTGAGCTAATCTGAGTCTTCTCACTTTAAAGGAGTGCTATATATTAATATAGGTAAATCTGTCTAATAACAGTACAGTGGTCACCCAAGAAACCCTTTAATTGGTTCTAAGTTGAGCATTGCATGCTGAAACGATAACTCAATGGAAAACTGGTCATTGCTTCTGAAGCCCCCAAATGTCACCCAACATAATGTGAGATGAAGATTAACCCCTTATCACTGCAGTCAGTTTTGATCTCCCTGACAGAACCCCATTTTTCAAATCTATCATGTGTCACTTTATGTGGGAATAACTTTTTGATACTTTTACCTATCTCTGTGATTCAGAGAATGTTTTCTTGTGAAACATTGGGTGACATGTATGAATTGGGCTGCGGCAGAAGTCTGGCCTCTTTCAGCCCAAAGACTAGTGCACACCCATTTACTCTATTTTTAAACCGGAGCACTCCAGTATCAGGCAACCGCGGCACTTTGTAAGGGTATGTTCACACGGCTTATTTTGCCACGTAATTGCGCACATATTTCACCGCATATTGCACTTAATACGCACCGAAATGCGCGCCACAATTACGGTAATTCATAGCTCTCATAGAGAACTATGGAATACGCCTCGAACTATGGAATACGCTTTTTATACCATTTTATGTACTGCAGGATGAATTAGAATCACTATTCAGTGACTATATTTTTTGTTTTCTTTTAAGGAGTTACCAAATATGCATACTTTATTTTTTATCTTTTTGGAGTGATTGGCATTTATAAAGGAGAAAAGGGCAGTGTTCATGTTTTTATTTTATTTTTGGTTTTACTTTTGGTTTTTACTTTTTTGTACTTTTAAATTTGTTTTACTTTTCCCCATAGGGGACTTGCATCAATAATAATTAGATCACTGATACAATGGAGAACAGTGCACAGCATTATAGGGTTAAAGAAAATGAGGCAGATAATTAATCCAGATAAGTCCATACAAGTAACAGTCAGAGAATACTGCTGAAAGCTGGAAATCACTTTTTATGTTGAATACAGGACCTTCTTTGGGTCATGTACAGTATACACAATGTACCAGGAAAAAAAATTTGGGCACCTGGTGCCCAAAGGAGCTGCTCAGCCTAGCATAGACTATTGTAATGTAGAGAGGCACTTCGAGACTGCCAAGCTGTGCACATACTTCACTAATATAGATGTTTTACCACTGAAATATTCATGATAATTAGCCGGATTTTTCATTAGTCATATGTGCCGCAGATTGGCAGGGTCTGTGATATTATATAGCGAGTCTGGTTTCGAGATACAATGTCCCAGGAAAGACCATTGTAACTTGAGGCACTACTGTATATAAAGATTTTACACTGCACTGACAAGTTTATTGATGAAATTTTGCATCACACCTACAAGTTACTTGTAAGGACCTAACTCATATTTAACAAGGGTTGTATATAGCTCATCTAACGTTTGCCATATTTGTGGCAGAAACACATCCAGGCTGTGTTGCTTCCATTAAATAGTTTTAGGGCATCTTGTAGGTGAGAGTAGGTCACTTCTTGTGCCCTACTCTCCATTCCATGGGAGAACCGAGAAGAGCTACTCACCTGTACTTGGAACTCCCACAGTACAAATGACCAACTCTCTGGCCTTAACATAGAGTTTTGCGGGCCATTCTCAAGATAATTGTGGGTTCCAGAGGTGGGTCCTGCACCAGTCACTGAATACCCTGATAATATAGCATCAATGTGTGAGATGGGAAAATCCTTTTAGGTCAATCCCATGATAAATCCTTCACCTATTTAAAATGAGTGTTATTTCAGCATTTTACTTTTTTCAAAACTACTTTGATATGACCATAGGCATAACTATAACAGTAACAGTAACAGCTGCTATGAGGCCTAGAGGTTGAGAGAGCCCTCTTAGGTTATTGTACTTTTTAGTAAAGAATGGGTGGATAGTGGCTTTGTGCTATCTTGCACTACTGTGTGGTTTCTCTAACATATGGTGCTATTATTCATACCTTCAACTATTGTGGTTTCAAGTTACTCTTATTAGGCAGTGGGAGCCCATTTCATTTTCCTATGGGGCCCTAGAAATGCTAGTTATGACCCTGGTTAAGACTATATAGATATTCATTTTGAATTTCTAGGGTATGATATGGCAGAATTGTTGCAGACTTTTGGTGTGAACTCTGGAAATCTGCAAAAATTTATAGTAAATTATGTATGTTTTTTTACATTGGTTGGTCATCCTTTTTGGAAATGTCCTGGATTTTCATTATTGACTTTGCCATTTGCAATGAAAATTATGAGATCTGTAGCAAATCTGCAAAACCTCTATGAACCTCGTTTATGTGGATCCAAATTTGCAACCGAAAAACATTTGCTATGTGTAGTCTTTATTTGGTTAGGGATACAGCGATGATAAATAATTCCATAGAGGCAACCTATGATGTTGCTATGTGGCCTTGGGGGGGTGGGTGTACCGAGAGTCTAGTTACCGTCTTCATTTCAAATGCTGGACCGCGGGGGACTGTGGGGGTGGAGAGAGAGTTTAGTCACCTTCTCCAGTACAAACAATGGGAATAGGGGGATTGAGGGGCTGAACAGAGTGCCTATTCACCTTCTCCAGTACAACCAACAAGAAGAGGGTGACTGTGGGGGGGGAGAGAGAGCCTAGTTACCTTCACCAGTACAACCAATGGGAAGAAGGGGAATTTGGGGTTGGACAGAGAGCCTAATCACATTCTCGAGTACAAACAATGGGAAGAAGGGACTTTGAGGGTGTAGAAAGCGTTTAATCACCTGTCCAAGAACAAACAATGGGAATAGGAGGACTAAGGGGGTGAACAGAGAACATAGTCACCTTCTCTAGTACAACTAATGGGAAGAGAGGGTGGCATAAATGAGCAACTGAAGGAGACATTTTTAATTTTTTACATATTTATCTTTAACTTCTGCAAAGCTGCTATTCCCACTTAACTATCTGACCCATTAAATGCTTCTACATTTCTTAAAAACTAGAAGACCAAGGGGACCATATTTTATCATATTTACATAATAAGTGTATTACCTTGCTTTATGTTCAGGGCAGACAATGTGCTCACAAATGATGACATGATCACAGATTCCTCTTCTGGGCAAACAGACAGATTCTAGAAGAATACATTCAGAGAATGTTAGGATATATTCAGAATCAGGATGACCCTATGGTAATGGCAAAGGAACAGCTTCACAAACAAAGGTCTAATAAAAGACTGCATTTCTAAATATTTAAATAAAAAAAAGCTGTATTGCTATAGATCCATATCATAAGGCAAACAGAAATTAAAAGTATAATCAGTGATTGATGATAGAATTACTAAAGGTCTACATGTTGTAGGAAGATAAGTACATGTCAAGTAAGGCATTTTACATATGAATATCCAATGTCAGTTACCTGTATAACGTCACTGAGGACCAAAGCATCAAATTTTGCCAGATAATGTAGATGATAACGTTGAATGACAGGCAGGTTCTTCCTTACCAGTATCCGTAGTTCTTCAATCAAAAACATCAACTCAGCTATGTGTCTAGTATGAAAACACAAAAGAGATTGAAGTCAAAGCTGTTGAGGTTTAAAAGTTTTTTATTTTATTTTATTTTTATTTTTTTGCACTGGAGTAAATCCTGGCAATAGATAATACATCTGTAACTTCCATAATATACAGTGACCGATTAAGTTACAATATTAATTGGTTCTAGGGTGACCATTGTCAGTTGAAACTGTTATAACTTGAGACTAGTGTTACTTGAAGCTTTTCCTTTTCAGTTTGACACTGGTTTGATTGAAATTATTTTACTCTGCCTCTAACTCTAATCCAAAAATGGAGTATAGTAAAAAAATGTTTACTCTTTTGTAAAGGTTAATGTACATCTCCAATGTGTTTTCCTTTCTGATTTCACTTCTCTTCCGATGTCAGACCAGTAATGACTGCAGAGCAGTGATATTGAAGCTAGAATGAAGCAGAACCAGTAGTGCCACAGAGAGATGAGTTAAAGCTTACAAAACTGTAAAAACACTAACCCTGAATATCAGCAAAATATCAGCAAAAACTCAGATTGAAGTAGAATTTGACTTTGACCAAACTCTGAAGTGCAACACTACTGTACTTGAGGCCAAAACCAGTAATTGGTTCTGAAGACTCTAAAATATGGATCAAAAGCAAGAAGAAAATAAGAAAATATAAAAATGATAAATATTTAAATAAGCAGAAAGTGAAGCAGATAAAGCATATGAAAGTGAGAAAGATCTGCAAATCACTTTCCAAGGATAGGAGCTTTTATAGTTTTCTGTACAGTACACACAGGCTGCCAGAAAAATAACATGGTGTAACCTTCACCTAGTCTCATCCTGGCACATGTAAAGAGCAGAACAGAACATGTTGTACCGCACTGAATTAGCGCTGCTAGACCACCAGTGAGTGCATGCACTACAGTAATACAGGTGTTTTAATAGTAAAATGCCAAGGTTGGCTTTCTGCAGTTCTGGGTTGTCCGTGGCATTTTCTGTTGACTGTGGTTTCAAGTTAGCGCAGGGAAATGTAACGGGTGCTCCCGTGACCCACGCACCGGATCGCAGGCTCACCCATCTCCTTGAAGTTCCAGTGTTGAGTGATGCCGCGACCCGCCGTGTCTGCCTCACCTCTTTCCTCTCCATCGCCCGCACTCCCGCCCCTCTGAGCACTCGTGCAGCAGCTCTGTTAAATTTAAAGGGCCAGCGGACCAGTGATTTTCTGTCACCGGGTGCTGACCTTATTTAACTTCGGCCTCTTCCACCTTCCTTGCCAGATCCTTAGTGCCTTTTAATGCCTATTAAGAAAGTATATTATTCCTGCGTCATCCATATTCCAGTCTCTCTTGCTACCATCCCTCGACCATGATTCTTTGCCGCCTGCCCTGACCTTCCTGCCTGTCCCCGACCACGAGTTTGCTTTACAATTGTGTACCTCTATGCACCTTAGCCGCCACCGTAAGCAAGTCACTCCAGGATTAGCAACCTGTTAGGACCCCCGCCGTAGCAAGCCCAACCTGCCATGTGGCGGGCTCTGGTGAACACCAGAATCTACTTAGATTCCTTTCCATGGCGTGACTTATACCACTGCTGGTCCAGAGGATCCACTACTCCTGCCGTAACAGTATAAGACCATTGTACTGTATGTTGAAAATACTCTAATTTGAAGCCATTGTAAACTGAGGGTCCACTGTATAATAATTGAGCATTGAGTTAATACTTATGTAAATAGTTAATAAACCAACAAGGTTTCAATAAACATGGCTTTGATATGTCTAATATGAAGATGTTCCCTTGGTGGTATATTGTTCCTCTGAGAACGGACTTATCTGCAAGTCCATAGACTGTGAATTTAAATTTATAATTTAGTTGACACTTGATATAATTTAATTGTTCCCACATGTGTCTTAAACTCCATAGCAAAAGATAAAAAATAAGGTAAAGTTCTGCTGAAAAACCATGATGACTGCACAAGGAATGATTTCAGGTAACAGCATGCCCAAATAAAGTACATGTATAAAACATTTAGCAATTGGTGATCACAAGACACTTAATAAATGCCCTAAATGGATGCTTGTGGTTTTCTTACACATCTATGTAATCTTCTGGGGTCTTGGTCTTGGTAACATTCTCAGCATGACGTACTAGCCAGTTAATCTCATCACGACAAAAGGATAAAGCCATAAATGCAAACAGAGCCTGAAAGAAACAATACTTCGATATTATTAGAGTGATACATTATTTGAATGTGAATTTCTGATTAATTTTTCGAGGAGCATTACCTTAGGACCCAGTAGTCCCGGTTCATCAGCCAACACAGTCTCCAGCTCCTTCACTGCCGCTCTGAGGAACATGCGTCTGGCACGGTGAAACTGGCCACTTAGAAGTTAAGCAATTCATTATTAGTCACAAATAAGTTATTACTCTTTGCAGACAACAATAATGGCAAGGTAATATAATAAAGACAGTTATGTATCTTATTTTCTTTACTATTACAAGTCATGTGGGTTTAGGAGGTTAAAACTTCAACCAAAGCTGAATTTTAGTGTTTAGCTGAAAAGTTCCCTACTGTCTCTCACTGTCATTAAAAAAAAAAAGAAAATCAAGGGAAAAATGATGCTTACTTGTGAAGTCATTGCTTTTTCAATGTTCCCAGCTAGTCCCCCTGATGACATCACAACCATCGCTCATATAATAGCCAATAACTGCTTCAGCATGTCTGGATATATGGCACATAACTGCTGAGCCAGGCATCACATGAGCGCCAGGTATGACCGTCTGTACATTAAATATGTTTTAAACTTTCAATTAATCCCTTCTAAAAGGGAAGTGGCACCAAATACATTTTATGACAGGCACCAATGGGGGCACGATGGACTCACTGACTACAATGGGGTTTGTCGCGTTTCCATCATGTTTTCCTTTATTTTTGTGGAAAATAGTGCTGCACGCTGAGCTATTTTTTTCATTATTTTGGACAGAATCTGTGATGGGGACTCCCAATAGAATGCAGATGTGAATTAGGCCTAAAACTTACCTGTTGGTCATGAAATGTTCTTTGCACTCCTTCACATCTGCTACTCGTTTTCCATACCTAATCAGAAGAGGTAACAAAAATTTCAATTATAAACTTGATTGTGAAGCGTTCATAATAATTAGTCTTTTATGTAGACAATATTATTTCATGCTTTGATTTGAAATTTGATTTAAAGAGAAGGAGCAAAAATCCTGAAAAAGCTGTCTTCTGTTGGCGGAGATTCCAGTTTGGTTGACATTATACTTAAAGTGAACCTTTCAGGTGGTTTATGATGCCAAATCTGAGCAGGATGTGATGGAGGGAGAGAAGCTGAGCTCTGTGGTATGTAGGTTTATATGAGTTAGAGCAAGACTTATGGTTAAAACACAGAAAAAAAAAAGAATCAGAAAGTGAAAGTTCTGCTGACCCTGTCAACATCGAGTGATTGACAGTCTGCTCTATACACACTGATAAGCTGTCAATCATTGCATGTGGGTGCGGTAAGCAGGACTTTCACAGTCTTCTATATATCACAAAGCATAGCTTCTCTCCCTCTATCACATCCTGCTCTCAGATAGGGCAGCATAAACCACCTGACAGATGTTTTTAAAGCAAGTTTCCAGTTGTGAACTTAATAATAATATGTAAACTGGTACCCATAGGTGATGCTTACCTGATATTTATGTTCCTCAGAGCTTGCAGGTTGGATGCTTTTTTAGCTTAGCAACATTTCTATGAGAGTCCAGAGCACTACCAAGTAAATTTGCTTGCCTGTGCTCTGAGCTCCCATAGAAATGAATTGGGAGAACTCTGCATGCACAACCAGCTCTTTGTTGAGCCAATCCCTGGCTGGGGCGAGGGTTTTAAACTGTTTCCTGTCTGCCAGTCTCTGCTTGTGATAGCTTTGTGTCCTAGATGTCTGTTTTGCTCTGCTGTGTTGTTTTTCTGGTTCTTGGATTTTGGCTATTCTTTCTGGTTACTCTCCCGCTGGTAACTCGCTTTCTCCTGGATTGACCTCTGACTGTAGGACTACTCTTTATTTGTTATCTGTGGTATTACTTTCTTGTTTGTCGTACGTTTTGTCTGTTTTGCACACATTTTACTAGGTACAGCTAAGGAAGAGGTTTGAGTGCGGGGTCGCCCTTTTTCTGGATGGTTTCTTTGCTTAAGCAGGGTAAGCCAGGGCGAGACTAGGGTGTACCTTACAGCCAAAGGGCCAGAAGTTATAAAAATTTGGAATAGTTGAGTTAGCTGTTGTTCTGTTCCAGATCTACCAACTGAATGGGGACAACACTGGTCCTATGCTGGCTGGGGGCCAGTTCCTTCTTCTCCTTCTAGCCTAAAAGCTAAGAGAAGTACATGAATACAGAAACAGACCCTCCAGGCGGGGAAGCACCGGATTTGGTGAGTGAGGCAACCAGAGTCCCAAGACAGACCTCATGGCTATTGGTGTTCATAAAGCTTCAGGCCTGGCCCAACACACAAGTACTTAAAGAAAAAAAGATTACATATCAACTAGGGTAAGAAGAAGCTCCTTACTAACGAAGTCTGAAACATTGTGGGACTTGTTTAGGTTGCTACCTTCTGCTGTGTGCTATGTGTGAAGCAAGAAGAGTAATTCAAGGAATGACTAGTTTTGTGTTTAATACCTAGCCTGGAGTAAAGAATAAGTTATTGTTTTCCACTCCACTCAGTCTCCTGCCTTTTAATCTACACAAATACCACAGACACCTCAAACACCCGGGGGAATACTGGAGGAACCACATCTACTCCCTAGAACAGACCCCTACTTCACTGTAATGTTCCCAGGGGAGCATGAGAGGACTGGGTAAAAACCACTGTGATAAATATAACCCCCATCCTCTCCTCTGCCACCTCTGGGGTGTTACAATTGGATTACTGTGAATGGTTTACTGTTATTCATTATTTGTTATTAAGTAGGAGGCAATGCCTCTAAGGCCGTGTTCACACGGCTTATTCCCGACGGATTTGTGAGCCGTATTGAGCTCACAAATCCGCCGTGAATAAGGGGCGGGCCGGGGGCGGGGCCGGAGCGCGGCGGGGGCGCCGCTCCCGACCCCATAGACAATGCATTGTTTACGGTGCGTCCGCGCCGTAAATAATGTGCATGTTACTTTCTCCCCCCGCGGCGGATTCGCCGAGCGGGGAGGAGCGACGGAATCCACTGTTCTCTATGAGAGCAGTGGATTACCGTAATGACAGGGACGGATTAGCGCCGTACTGAAGCGCAAATCCGGCGCGGAGTACGGCGCCAATCCGTGCCCAAATAAGCCGTGTGAACGAGGCCTAACACAAAAAATTAAAGTGGTGTTTTTATTAGTAAAGAGGGGGAAGGGGTTCATTACAGGTAAAACTGTTGCAGTCTTAATGAATCTTGTTAGTCATGAGCAGGGAAGAACACTGTAGCAAAGAGTCATTGTGCAAGAATAGTATGGGGGTTCTCTTCTACTTATCGGTCATAGAGCAAAATTTTATGTCTTTCTCATAGTCCACCTGTTGTTAAGAGCTCAGTACCTTACACATAATCTAATGGGCCAGTGAAAAGCTGATGATTGCTTTTAAGATTGTAAGTGGGCCCTTTACCTACTCAGCCTCTGTATTACTGGGTATCCTGGTCTGGGGTAGTTATTTGTGCCCACCAGGGGTGTAACTTTGGCTCAAAAAGTGGGGGGACCAATTTTCCCTCAAATCCCCTATCTTCCTATCCCTCCCTTCCTCCTTCACTCGCCTTCCCTTTCACTTCCTGTCCCTTCTCTTCTCTCCCCTCCTCTACCTGCAGTGAAGCGCCCCCTCTAACCCAGCTAGGAGGTCTGAGGGAGTGCTGTGAGCTCCCCCAGCAGGTCCAGGCGCAGTCCTTTTGCAAACACTTTTGGTGCAATCTGTAAGGTTATGAGTGGCTCTCTAATTGCTGAAGTTTATAGCCGAACTGGGACTAAAAAGCAACCCTGGCAATGAAACGAACCAGCACACCTATAATATTACCCCTCTAGATGGAAATAAAAAATGTTATGCAATGCAGCAAACTTCACTTAACCCCTCCCATCCCCCCATCACTACTCCATTAAATTTGTTATAAACAAAACAGAATGAGGAAAATAAAAGAACCCAATCTCACTGTGCCCCTAGGAATCACTTATGTCACATACTGTACCTAGAAATGATGTCACTCACTGCACCCCAGAAATTAATTATATTACGTATGGCAGCCACAGAAATTACATTACTAACTGCACCTTAGAAATGAATTGCACAATTTACTCAAGAAATAATATAATTCATTAAACCAGAAAAATGTTACACACTGAACCTTAGAAATGAATTACATTACTCACTGTACCCCAGAGATTACATTACACACCATACCCCAGAGATTACACTATACATCGTACCCCAGAAATAAGATTACATTGTACCCCAGGGATTACATTACACACTTTACCCAAGAGACTACATTACACCACACACCAGAGATTACATTACACTACACCCCAGAGATTACATTACACACCATACCCCAGAGATTACACTACACATCATACCCGAGAGATAAGATTACATTGTACCACAGAGATTACATTACTCACTATACCCTAGAGATTATATTACACCATACCCCAGAGATTACATCACACACCGTACTCCAGAGATTACATTACACACCATACACCAGATATTACATTACAAACTGTACCCCAGAGATTAGTTTACACACTGTACCCCAGAGATCACTGCATTATTCACCATACCCCAGAGATTACATTATACACTGTACAACAGAAATTATATTACACCATACCCCAGAGATTATTACATTACACACTGTACCCCAGAGACTACATTAGACAAGGTACCCCGGAAATTGTGTGTGCATACATACATATATTGAACACAGACACACTACAGACTTGGGGTGAGTTTGCATGTTTTTTGGCACCGACAGTGTCGTTTGTTTGTTGGAAATTAGCCACTTGCAAATGCAGAATAACGATGAACAAACGACCCAGACTGAGTGAGGCAGATTTCTGCCTCCTATCCTTTAGTGTTGTTAGTGCATAAAACACCTTGAAGAATTCTGTGTAGGTGCTGACAGTATGCTCCGAAAATACTCAAGTAAAATCAGTGTCGTTTAGATGACACTGATTTTACATAGGGTAAGATTGGACGCTGATTCTGAGGCAGATCCAGCACTGTCTTCCCCAGAATCAGCATTCATATCTTCTGCATGAATGTACCCTTAAGGTATGTTCACAAGGCATACAGTGGGGAGTATTGTGCGCTCTGCTGTAGGCCGAGTACGTGCTGGCCAGTCCACATTTCTAAAATGTTGGCCCCATTCACTTTCATTTTCCCTGGTGCATAAGTGCAGGGAAGAAGTGACATGGCTAAACAAATGGCTCTTCATACAAGATATACACACCTCACATATACAGTACATACCCTACTCACATGCACACACAATGCTTAGCACCCTTGTCCCCTCCTTATCTGCCTCCTGTAGTCTGGTGTGGTTGGCATTCGGCTTCCCTTCTTCTCTGATGAGGGCTGAGCACAGGGGAAGTGGTATACAATGGGAGAGAAAGATACAGTCTCAGATACAGAGTGTGCTGGACTGTGAGCAGCGTTCCGACTGCTGAAGCAACCACTGCTGACTCCTCCTCTACCAATCAGCTCTCACTCTGCACTGACACTTGAGGCTGCCGCCTACTCTGTCCACCCAATATGCACAGAAATATAGGAGGCAAAGGGTTAACTTCTTCCTCCTCTGTGCTCTGCTCTCCCCACTTACCATATTCTCATGCTTTCATATGGATTATTTTTTATTGAAGTGGCTAGAAAGTGAGGTGACCGTCCCCCACCCAGAATAAAGTGGGGGGGGGACCTGTCCCCTCTGTACCCCCCTAAAGTTACACCTATGGTGCCCACATTATATGAGCCAGTTCTTCAATAAAGTATTGCTTTGTACAATGGGTGAGCGCTGTGGATTTTTCTACTTTTTTTGGGAAATTATGAAGCTATGTACCTGGACCACTATATGCATGAGGTATACTCCAGCTGATTGGAGTGGGAAACTTTCTTGACAGATACAAATTAAGTCTGAGGAGTGCTTGTTATTTCTTGATCTTTTGATCTGAAAGTATCATATATACTGTATATATAGTTCAAACCATAAGTTTACATACACTATATAAAAAGACACATGCATGTTTTTCTCACTATCTGACATGAAATCAGAATAAACCTTACCTATTTTAGATCAATTAGGAACCAAAATTATTTATATTTGCCAAATGCCAGAAAAATGAGAGAGAGAGAATTTTTAAGGCATTTTTATTACGTTCTGCAAAGTCAAAAGTTTACATGCACTAGGATTATATATATATATATATATATATATATATATATATATATTAATATATATATATATATATATATATATTAATTTGGTTGTTGCTTTAAATAGTTTATGAGATTACCTGACAGACTTCTCAGACGTTGTTCCTGCCATGTACATACATGGCAGGAACAACGTCTGAGAAGTCTGTCAGGTAATCTCATAAACTATTTAAAGCAACAACCAAATTAATAAAGGCTACACATACTCACTATTAACCGTAAGAGAGAACATAAGGTTCACCCCTGTACAACTCTGCAAAATTGTGTAATTGTGTAGTGTAACTTTAAGGTGACTTAAAGGGAAAAGTAAAAAAAAAAAAAAAAAAAACAACAACCTCGTTTCTGTTAGCACTAACAGCTTAGGAATCTGTAATTTGCATATTATTTATAACATACCCTTTTAAGCTGCCAAATAAATCCTCAGTAACGCGATGAATTAGCAGAACATCATCCCGAATCAGTGTGATACAGTGGGAACCCTGAAGCGCCAATTTCCAAAGCTCCAAGGTTGCCTGATGTGAGTTCAGTGCGTTGTGTGATAGCAAAAATCCAACTAGATTCAGAGATATACAGCTATTACTGTACAGCCAGGTGCTTGCTGCTTTACATTATTTACATAAGATATTTTCAGCAGAAACAAACTTTCTTCCTATTACTGTCTAAGCCTACTTTTTAATTAATAGAAGAACGTACTTCATTCAGGACTTTCATCAATTAGCACAACAGCCCATCCTTTTCATATGTAGCACTGAATAAAAATATGGGTCCTTATGTATGAAAACTGTCTCGCAGTAAGACTTTCTTTGTTTCCCATAGCAACCAATTGTCATGGGGGCTGGCGCGGGTGCTGTCGCCCCCCACGGCCGCCCCCCTGCCCGCAGGGGGTCTGGCGCGAATACCGCGGCTGCCCGCGACCATCCCCCTGCTGCCCGGGTCCCGGCGCCGGCTCACTTACCTGTTCACGTTCCTGTGCACGCTGCTCCGGCCTGTCCTGGCCGCCGCGCGTGTACCCGCTACTTAGGGCACGCGTGCGACGGCTGGTCTGGATTTAAAGGGCCAGTACACCGGTAATTTAGTCAATTGCCGGCCGCTGGTCCTATATAAGGAATACGCCCCCAGCACTCTCTGCCAGATTGTTGGTGTGCGTTGCCTAGTTTAGAGAGTATTGTAAGTCCTGTTTGTTTTCTGTGTACCAGTCCGTTCCGCTACGTTTCCTGACCTTGCCTGTTTGCCGCCTGCCCTGACCATCTGCCTGTCTCTGACCACGAACCTCTGCCGCCTGCCCTGACCTTCTGCCTGTCCCCAACTACGTCTCCGGATTACGATTCTGTACCACACATTACCCCGGCCGCTATCACAAGCAAGTCACGTCAGGGGTAGCGACCTGGTAGCCTCACGCCGCAGCAAGTCCATCCCGCTCTGGTGAATACCGGGGGCTACTTAGACTCCGCTCCCTGCCGTGGCTTAACTATCATCGCTTGCAGTGGTCCAGCGAATCCACCGAACCATTACACCAATCAGAGCTCAACTTTAATTTCATATAGTGCTCTGGAAAAATAAAAAGCTGAGCTGTGATTGGTTGCTATGGGCAACAAGGACAGTATTACTGCTAGACAGTTTTCATACATAAGGCCCATAGTCTTTTGCTTTCAGACCAGGTAGTACTTATAAAGATAGGAGACATATGTCAGTAGGTGTATGTTGCCAAAGCTCATGGAAGAGATTCAGCTGACCATCACTTAATTTTCTATTAATTGGTTAAATTAATAAGAAAATTGGTGGTCAGTAACCTAGGTAAGCTTGAGTAAATAAACAGGAGATAAGAACTGCTCTAGCTGTGATATTAAGAAAAATCTGAACAGCAATGAATTTGATAATAGTCTTTATTATCCTTTGCCTACATGTTTAAAGCTAATTAATGATATTATAATACTCATGTAATAAACCATCTTCTTAGGAAAGTCCATGTTTATGTGTTTGCTACATCTGAGATAAGGTTAGGTCAGAAGTATAGAATAGTTTTTTGTTTGTGTGAGCTGTGGAATGATGCACATAAGAGCCAACATTTACAATGTGGCCCTGATATCTCTTACTGAAGTTTAAATTTCTGATCCTAGTTGAACTCTAGAAAGACATCTTCCAAGGTATCTAGTATGAATGATATTACCTTACTCGCAACTCTCCTTTGAATGAACAGACATGAAACTTACTTAGGATCCATCTTTCCATTGTCTCAACAGACAAATATTCACAAGGCATCTGAAAAAGTAATCAGCATTTAGACATGATAAATGAAACCTGCCTGGGAATTGCACAATTTAAACAAATACATATTTATTTGTTGTGTACAGATAATACGTATTTTTCATATCATTCTTTTTTGCTCCAGCCATGGAATTTTGATTATTTTTTCTGATTTTATCTAATATTTGCTATAAGAGGCCTACAGGATACTTTTTCAGCATTGCATTATGCTTGGAACTTTCCTGATTTTGTGTGGTAATATAATGCCACTTTGCATAATTATACTAGTACTCTATATGATTTCTTTCATTCTGTTGCTACGTAGGATGGATTTACTTAATGTTGGTATTATACTATACACACAATATATACTATATATATTTACATAAATATATATCTGTAATCGGTTCCTTAGATATCAGTGAACATCTTTGGGCTCTTTGATGTTTAGGGACATCTCATGAGTGATACTGTGGAGTTTTCCTTATCAATGGATAGCACGTTTGTATGTAAATTTTTATTGTATTTATTGGGATGGAATAAAGTGTCGTAAATTAACCCCTTAACGACCACGCACCGTCTTTTGACGTCGGCTGGTGCGGGTCTTTCGTCTGCAGCAACGTCTTTTGGCGTCGCTGTAGACATCGGAGTTTGCGGCTCCGGGGCGCAGCAGCTGCGCTGGGATCGGGGCTGTACTACACAGTCCTGATCCCAGAGCATCTCCTGCGAGCACCAGGGAATATGGGAAACCTCCATATCCCGGTGCTTTAACCCTTTGATTGCGGCAGTGCGTTACCGCAGTGCAATCAAAGGGTTTCCCCTGCTGTCAGATGAGCGGAACGCCTGGTGACCCGACAGAGGCGGGGAACGGCTGCACAGTCAGCCCTGGGGACATAGAGTAGCCCCAGAGGTGTCTGTGTATGAAGCCAGTGACCAGGACACACTGTGTGCTGTCCTGATCACTGCCTGTGTCAGATTGACACAGATTATAATGTATTAGCATATATGAGTATGCTAATACATTACCAAGTGTAAAAAAAAAAAAAAAAATGTTAAACAGTTCTCCCTTCAGGGGATAAAAAAAAAAAGTAAAAACATAAAAAGTGTAAAAAAATGAATAAAAAAATAAATAAAATAAAAATAAATATTTAATAAAAAATAATTGTGCATACAATACACACAAAAAAACCTACACATATTAGGTATCCACACGACTGTAATAACCTGTAGAATTAATCTAAAAAATTTTTAAAAATTCTACAATTATTTATAAGTGAACTTAAACTATTCCCCCATAAACTACAACTTGTCTCGAATAAAATGAGGCCTCACACAACTGTGTCATTGAAAAAATTAAAAAGTTACAACTGTTGAAACGCAAGGAGGCAAAAACTAAAAAAAAATGTTCTGGTCATTAAAGGAGTTGTCTCATTACAAGCTTTCAGCCTGTCAGTGAGCCTGATAGTTGAATTCAGGGGCGTGCTTCTTGGTCTGTCTCTTCTGCTCCCTCTTCCCCCCTCCCCTCAGCACACAGGCAGCTCTGTAACTTCTATACAGCAAGGGGAGGGGGTTTGCTGCCAGAGTTAGCCCTGTGTGTGCCTGCCTAGGTCTGTTGCAGGAGAGGGCTGATCTATGAGTGTAGAGAGGTCTGTGAAGCATTGATTACTAATAGCAGAGCAGAGGGGATGCAAGTGTTCCTATATCCCCTGCTTAGCTTACATATCTCCACATCTCCAGCAAGAACAAACTCTATCAGAACAGACAAAGGGCAGCTGGGAAGTGTTACTATACTCAGGATGTGTCACTAGTACACCAGAGCATGAAGCATTCACATGCCCCCTGATCTGTATAGTATTAGTATAGTGACAGTTCCACAGACACATCATGATTATAGTAACACACAGGGTCACTGCTGTCACATCTATCTGTGTAGAGAGCAGGAGGAAGCAGGCACACACAGGGTTAATCCAGGCAGCAGGGACACAGAAGCCAGAGTCCTCACTCCCCCTCCCTCCACTACAGAAGCATTCTGTGCAGGAGGGGCTCTCTGCTCTGACCTGTCTTCAAAGGCTGATGAGTCATACAGACCTGACAGCCAGTAAGATAAGGATCAACAGGTGCTGCTATAGAAATTTGAGAAGCTGATGTAGTAATACTAACAGGGCTAACTCAAAATCAGTAGGACATTTGTAATGAACATATATTGCAAAGCTGCTTGTTTTTTAAAGATCTTTTAATTAAACCCAATCATTGTAGCGAGACAACCCCTTTAACTACTTTTCAGGCCTGGGGCTTAAGGGGTTAATCTATTTTTGTATACTAGCAAAATCTCTTTTGTGGACATGTGTCTCTTTTAGTGTCCATGTATTCTTACTTACTTGGTGAATTATATATTGTTGGGATATTTGGTTGTAATTCATTATATTTATTTTTGCCAATCTTTGAATATGGCAAGAGTGACTTTTCAATGTCAGTGACAACATCTGACAAGACTGATAAAAACAAGACAAACTAGTATATGGGCATTTGAATGTATTTTAAACCATACCTGAAATTAGGGACAATGTTTAATTACATTTGCACATTAATAAAGCAGTGTATGGATAATCCTTTGTGTTTCTTTAAGTACGGTAAGTCACCTATTGTGACCACATAAAATTATCTTTTCCTCCTGCTCATTTCTTTTGTTTAGGAGCAGATACTCGGCTAATGTCTGTTTAGAGATGAAACTTTACATGTATCACAATTTAATTATTGTCTTCATAATATATTCTAGCTATGCAACAATTATATGTAACAAGACCATATTGGTCAGTCAGGTTGTATTAGTAATTTTATCCAGGGCCAGCTGAGTACCAGAGTGAGGATTGTTTGTGTTTGATATTTTTGGCTGAGTCAACTTGATCTTTGGTAGAAACCATAGTTCCCATAAATAATATTAAGTCTTTTAGTCTTTTAGTTTTTGGAATGTGGACAAAACATGGAGCCTTTTCTTATCTTACCGTGTCTGAAGTACATGGTGATATCATAGCTGCAGGATTGCTAAGAAGGCTTAATAACTGGGCTCCTCTCCACTGGTCTGCTGACTGAGACCTCCGACAGAATAAGAAGTGCAAGGACATCAAGGCATCAGTAACTGTCTATGGAGATAAAAAACAAACTCAGGAATATATAGAAGACATATGAAGAAAAAATACAGGATATAGGAACTTCAATTTAACTGCTGACTAAAAGTTGAGAAACAAACTACTTATGAAAGTTTGTGTAATAGTTTAATCCCTGGTAATTCCTAGAAATGTTGTTTTTACTACTCCAGATCCTCTATTGGAATCCACTTCTTTATTCTGTTAGGGTGATAGTAAAGGTGAGAAGATATTAACAGCTGCTGTTCTTTTCAGTATAGCATTAAAGATGTTTCAGCATAAACAATTGAATTGAATAACTGTATTTAGTCTCTAGAAAAAGTAGCATTAAATTTGAAAGGTGTATTCCCATCTGATGTTTCCTACAGGTTGTCCTGGGTCTGCCTCGGATGTTGGAAATTACATTTAGTTGCTGTGCCTAGAACCTCATAGAGATGAATGTAGAGAGTTGTGCATGCGAAACCACTCTCTGTTCCCTGAGGCCAGCAGAAACTTGGGCCAGCCAGTAGAAAACACCAGATGGGAATACCCATTTAAAAAACAGTACTTAAAGGGGTTGTCTCGCTACAAAGATTAGCTTTCAACATGTAGGGAACACTAAATAAAGATGTTTTCCAAATATATTGCGTTGTTAATTTTTTTTGTTGAGGAACTATAAGTGATTTTATCACCTTCTGAGGGCTTTCTAGTTTCCCAAGTGACGGACCCGTGTACTTCTTCTCCTCTGCTGTTTGTTCTATCTGATAGCAGGGAGTGACATTTTCACGACAGCACAGAACTCCGGACAGTGAGAGCTTGTTTGTTATCTGATCTTTCAGACAAAAAACAGTAATTACTGCTGTTAACTTTAAGAAGCTTCCCTGGTCCTGACAGCATGAGATTTATCTAATTAGCAAAAGACTGAATACATGGAGCTCATATGCTAATTCCAGACAGCTTGACCAGAAAGTGACAGAGCAAAGCAACATTATTTCATTCATGCATCCTATTAAACTTTGAGATGAGACAACCCCTTTAATAGTATTTGATTTTAACAGAACAAGTAAGATTATTAGAGTTGGGCCTTATTTTTAATGGGGTATTCCATTAGTTAACAGTAAACTATAGCAAATTCCAAAAATATTCATATTACTTAATATGTTTAGTTTAGCTAGTAGGCTAGTAGAGTATATGACATCACTCACTTTAAACCAAAAGGATTCAATGTTTTCTCTGCCCATTCCCTTTTGCGTACAGACATTATATTACAAACCAATAGTGTCAAACTAAAGTTACTTGGGCCCACCATAAGAATTTATTCTGATGGCCCACTCTTTAGCTATACAGGACACGTGGATGATCACTTTAAAGTAATAATTGCATTTGCAAGGTTTACTAGACTTGAAATTGGTTCTAAAGTCATTTCAAGTGAGTTTGCTGCCATTACACCACCATCTCTCACCTTCTGTCTCTCCCTTCTCCATTGTAGGTTGTAAATTCTCGCGTACAGGGTCCTCTTTCCTTCACTATCATTGTGTGATTTAGTGTTATTGTATTTGTGTTATATTATGTACCTGAACCCCTTGGCTTGTATATTGCCTTGGAATTAATGGCACTCTAAAATAAACAACAATAATAATAGTCTTCTACTAGACCTTCAGGACCCTGATATATTAAGGGTACATTCAATGTCAAACTGGGGTGCCTGGGGCCCCCTGTAGTGGAGTTGATTCTTGGGGCCCATCAGTAGAGTTGATTCTTGGGGCCTACCAGTGAAGTTGATTCTTAAGGGCCTACTATTCTACAGCTACTGTACATGACTGCATATACTACACATGATTCTTGCAATAAGGATGAGTCAAGACTAATTTTGCTCGAATCGGTCCCTGTTCGTTTCGATACTCGTTGCGTTGAGGTTAGGCTTTTTTATTCATTTTTACAGTGAACTTAATGTTCCACGGCCTTTCTAGTAAGGCATCACTTCTGGTCCAATGTCACTTCTGGTTAACCCTAGCTGCGTGTTATGAATGAAAGTGAGTCAGAAAGTGATTTCTGATCAGAACTTGACCCATAAGTGCTCCATAAGCGTAAATATGTAATAAACATAAATACCTCAACTCCAGGTAGGGATTAGGTATTTTTTTGTATGATTTTCACCAAATTATTGTTGCCTTATCCATCGTCATGTTTAGTCAGGTTGAAGTGCTTGACCCAAATCAATAAGTGAACATGTTACGGGTCCGTGCGACCCACCGTTTCGGGTCGCAGGCAACCACAGCGCAGGTATTAGCTGCGGCCGGCGTCGTATCCCTACTGCTGCGGCGTACAAGCTCTGACCCACTTACCTGCCACCTTACCACGGCGCGTCTGCTGCTGGCGGGTAGTGGCTCGCCAGTGACGCTGCGCACATACAGGCAAATTTAAGGAACGCCGGTATTCACTCCTTGACCTTCGAATTGTAGTACTGTCCTTAAGGAGCATCCATTTTGTGTCTTGTAGGGTCCTGCTCTACTCTCTCGTGTAGAGAGCACGAAGCTGGACACACAGGTTAACCAGGCAGCATGGACTCAGATGCCACAGTCATCCCCCCCCCCTCCCTCTACTACACAAGCATTCGGTGCAGAGGGGCTCTCTGCTCCGACCTGTCTTCAAAGACTGAGGAGTCATAAAGACCTGACAGACAGTAAGATAAGGATCAATAGGTCGGCTGCTATAGAGATTTGAGTAGCTGATGCACTCCTGCTAACAGGGCTAACTCAAATCAGTAGGACATTGTAATGAACATATATTGCAAAGCTGCTTGTTTTTTAAAGATCTTTTAATTAAAACCCAATCATTGTAGCGAGACAACCCCTTTAATGTTCCACGGCCTTTCTAGTAAGGCATCACTTCTGGTCCAATGTCACTTCTGGTTAACCCTAGCTGCGATGTTACGATAATTGAAAGTGAAGTCAGAAAGTGAAATCGGATCAGAACTGACACCATAAGTGCTGAAAAGCTGTAAGAATATGTAATAACACATAAAAACCTCAACTCCAATTTAGGATTATGGTAATTTTTTTTATGATTTTCACCAAAATTCTATTGTTGCCATCTTATTCCATCTCATTGATTTTAGTCAGGTTGAATGTGACATTGACCCAAATCAAAAGTGCACCACTGTTACGGGTGTCCGTGCGACCCCCGATTCGGGTCGCAGGCACACCCACACCGCCGCAGCGTACTTAGCTGCGGCCGGCGTCGCAGCCCGGTACTCAGGCTGCGGGCGCTCCGGCAGCTCTGACTCCCACTTACCTCGCCACGCTCCTGTTTCCGTCCTGGCGCGCGCTCCTGCTGCCGGCCGGGTGTGCGCTCGGCCCCTAGTGCGCGCATGCGGCACTACAGGCAAATTTAAAGGGACAGCGCGCCGGTGATTGCCCCTTCCTTAGCACCTTGCCGAATTGCTAGTACCCTGTGCCTTGAGAGGAAGCATTCCATTTTGTGTCTTGCGTTATCCTGGGTACCGTACCTTCTGCCTCCGTCCCTCGACCACGAACCATTGCCACCTGTCCTGGACTATGAGCCTGCCTTACAATTCTGTACCACGCCACACATCGGCAGCCACCACAAGCAAGTCACGTCAGGGGTAGCGACCTTGTAGCAATCCGCCACAGCAAGTCCATCCCGCTTTGCAGCGGGCTCTGGTGAAAACCGGACCTACTTAGACTCCGCTCCCTTGCGTGGCTTATACCATCGGTGGTGGTGGTCCAGAAGATCCACTTCCACTGACCGTTACAGTTCGATTCGGCCATGGATCCTGCCAAGGTGCCTCTACCAAGCGTCTGTGACATCACCACCATCGTGGCCCAACAGTCGAAACAGATCGCTCAGCAAGCGCAGCAGCTTAACCAGCTGTCTACTATGATGCAGCAGCTCCTCACTATTCAGCAGCAGCAGTCGGCTGCCGTGGCTCCTTCTGTGGCAGCCACTCCGGGGATGTCCGCCGGTCCTAAACTTCGGTTGTCCATGCCAACGAAGTTTGATGGGGACCCAAAAGCCTGCGGGGGCTTCATCACCCAGTGTTCCGTCCACGTGGAACTTATGGCATGACAATTCCCGTCGGAAAGGTCCAAGGTGGCCTTCGTGGTCAGTCTCCTCTCCGGGAAAGCCCTGGCCTGGGCGACCCCCCTCTGGGGCCGAGGCGATCCGGTCACTGCTTATCTTGTGATATTCCTGCAGGAGTTCTGCAGTGTCTTCGAAGAGCTTCGTCTGCCGAGATCGCACTGCTGAATCTCCAGCAAGGGAACTCCTCCGTAGGTGACTACGCCGTGCAATTCCACACACTAGCTTTGGAGCTGGCTTGGAATGATGCAGCGTTGTGCACAAAATTTAATAAAGTCCTCTCCAGCCAGATTAAGGATGCTATCTCCACCAGGGACCCTCTGTCTTCATTAAGCGAGCTCATCCACCTGGCGACCTGGATTGATATCCGTTTCTCGGAGAGACGTGAGGAGCTCTGCCAAGAGCGTGAACCAATCCGAACACGTCGTCTCTCGGTGGTCCGCTTAGACCAACCCTTGGCCATCTTGTCCATTAGTGGCGAACTCTTGAGTGACTCCATCCTGTTCCGGACTGAACCGGTGGTCCTACAAGTCGGAGCATTACACAAGGAGAAGATCGCATTCTTCTTGCTAACCCGCTCTTCCTCGGCTGTCCTTCTGGGGCTTCCGTGGCTGCAGTGTCACGCCCTCATGCTCGACTGGAAGACAGGTGAAGTTTTGCGTTGGGGTCGAGATTACCAGTCTCGCTGCCTATCGGCACCTCACCGGGTGCGCCCCATTCCTCCAAAGTCTCCTCTCAAGCCCTTACCAGGCTTGCCACCACCGTATCAAGATTTTCGGGACGTCTTCTCCGAGAAGCAGGCAGACACTCTACCTCCCCATCGTCCCTATGATTGTCCTATAGACCTGCTGCCCGGGACTAGTCCACCCCGGGGTAGGGTCTACCCACTCTCGGTACCCGAGACTCAGGCTATGTCAGCCTACATTAAAGAAAGCGTACAAAAGGGCTTCCTTGTGGAGAAGAAGGATGGTTCCTTACTTCCCTGCATCGACTACCGCGGTCTCAACAAGATCACGATCAAAAACCGGTATCCTTTACCATTGATTACTGAACTCTTCGATCGTCTTCGCGGAGCTAAAGTCTTCTCCAAGTTGGATTTGCTGGGGGTGTATAATCTCGTCCGGATCCAAGCAGGTGACGAGTTGAAGATGGCCTTCAATACTCGTAATTGGCACTTCGAGTATTTAGTGATGCCCTTCGGCGTGTGCAACACGCCAGCAGTCTTCCAAGAATTTTTCAATGACATTTTCAGAGATCTCCTGTATGTCTGCGTGATTGTCTACTTGGATGACATTCTGGTGTTTTCACCTGATCTGGAGACCCACCAGTCGCATGTGCGGCAGGTCCTGAAACGCCTGCGTGAGAACCATCTCTATGCCAAGCTAGAAAAGGCCTCCGGGCCATACAACGCTTCTTGGGCTTTGCAAATTACTACAGGCAGTTCATCCCACATTTCTCGACGTTGGTGGCACCGACTGTGGCTCTTACCAAAAAGCATGCCAACCCGAAACTGTGGCCACAAGCAGCCGAAGAAGCCTTCTCCAAGCTGAAAGCAATATTTGTCTCTGCGCCTGTGCTGTCTCGGCCTGATACTGAGAAACCCTTCTTCTTAGAAGTAGATGCCTCTTCCGTGGGGGCTGGGGCAGTCCTCACCCAAAAGGTGTCCAAAGGCAACACCTCGGTAGTCACCACAAGCAAGTCACGTCAGGGGTAGCGACCTGGTAGCAATCCGCCGCAGCAAGTTCATATTTAAGGTAGTGGATTTCCTTTTTTATTATGAAAACACTTATCCCATTGTTGCTGTAACATCCAAAACCCATGGGTAAAATTTTAACCAAAAATGAGATAACTCCCATAGAGAATTATCTTTATGTATGAAGAATTATCTTTTATCCCTTTAGAAGTGAGTATGTTTATATATTCCCTGGGGGGCACCAAAGATTTGTAAAACTTTTTTGGACAGTATTTTAAAATGGGGTGAATGAGCTTTTTTTTTAAGATTTAGCAACCTTTCCCCCCCCTTCTTGTAAAAATTTTTAAAATAACAATTATATTTTATAAGAAGGAAAAATCAGAAGACAACAAAAAAATCCCTTTCCCCTTTCCCTACCTTAGTGTAAAGGCCCAAAAATTCCCACTTAGCTTTTTCCCAGGGGGGTTTTCCCAATACCCCCAGAAACATCGGGCCAAGACGGGAAATATAAGGGTCACTGTAAAGCAAAACAAATATTATAAAGTAATAAAAAATTTTACCTCTCAAAACCAAAATGCCCATAAAAATTTTGGAACATGGATGGAGTTACTATCTATCCATGAAGAAACTTGATGTGGTTTACCACTACTCATATACAGCAGTGCTGTAAAGTTTGTGAACCCTTCAGAATTTGTTATGTTTCTGCATAGATTTACCTAAAACACATCAATACCCGAATCAACGAACCATAAAAAATTCCCCCAAATACTTTTCATAAAAATTTTAACTTTTAATGTCACCAGCAACTTTTAAGGGAAAAGTATGTAACAAATTATTTTACTTTTAAGTCAAATTGTTGGACTACTTATTTAAATTGTATAACCCACCTTTGGCCTTGTAGCATTTCAAAAGCACAATTGTAAAGAGCAATAATTGTTTTCCTGTCATCAATCCGAGACATTAGCAAAATTACAGAGAAGTATGTCACTATCAGGTCTAGGTAATTCTTTGTAAGGGTGTAATTTATATTCTGCAAGATAAATAGAAAAGAAATCAATGCTGAACTAATATAAAAATGTTCCACGTTTAGAACTATCTACAGGGGTGGACTTACTATAGCATTTGTTCCAAAATTTCCACAAAAACAACCGCTTACATGCACTGTACTACATTCATTATACACCGCCAGAAAGCAGAAAAAACACAAATACGATAAAAACAAATTAAAAATCAGCTACTGCACGCCTACTCAAAAAGTGACCTGATTGTATCTACCACAATGCCATATGGGAATAATAATAATACTACATACCTACTGCCAACCATGTATCATATATCATCATTTGCAGTGAATATACTGTAACTTAGTAGTAAATATCATAGATCAGGATGAACCAAACTAAAAAACACGTTTCACCCTTGCTTCAGCAAGACATGTTGATAGGTTTTAAACAGATTTTGCCTTTTCAAAATTTTATGATACATACACTCATGGGAAAAAATTTTTGGGTCCCCCTTCATTTGAAAAAAAAAAACCCAAAAGGGTCATTTAAAGAAATTTGAAAACTGCCCAAAAAAAAATTTTATGTTAAAAAAAAAACAAATGTTTTTGTTTTGAATTGGGGGTTTCAAAAGAAAAAGAAAAAAAAAAAAAAAATTTAAAAACTCCGAACAAAAATAATGGTAGTCTTAGGAAAGATTTCAAATAATTTGATCATGAGGACATGTTAAAACTATTTTTTGTCCCGTAACAAGCATAAAGGTGCCCTTCAACAGTAACAGTAGTGGGCATATTTTAAGGGTGAAAAGTAGTCACTGTACTGTTTTGTATGATGGTATACCACACTGAACACACACCAAGCTAAGAAAAGAGTTGTCTTAGGAGATTAGAAATAAAATTATATAAAAACATGATAAAGATGAAGGCTATAAAATAATCTCCAAAGAACTTGATGTCCCTGTTACTACAGTTAATCATATTATTTAGAAGTTTAAAGAGGACCTATCAACTCCATAGAACCTTATGAAGTAAAAGGAGACTAAAATATAAACACTTTCTCAAAATAGGGTTTTTTTATAAAAAATAAAAGAAATTTCCCCCCCTATGTGGCAGTGTAAGGGGCCAGCCCCAGTTTTTTGGGTCAGGGGGTCAGAGGTTTTTTTTCCCATTGCAACCCTGGACTAGGGTTGTATTAGGGCCTCATGTTTTTTTCCTATTTTAAACCCTCTTGTAGTATATTTAATAGAAATTGTATTTCTGTTTTTTCTATTTTGGTGATATTCTGTGTTTATTGCCCTTTAGTGGTAAAGGGTGTTTTTGGGCATTTTTTCCCCATAGAAACCCCAGAGATATTATTGTTAAATTTCAAAAATTCTTTAAAACAAGTGTTGATTTTTGATCAGGGGCTCCTCCTCTCCCAAACCCATCATCTTTTAGGATTGGCCAGGGAAAAACCCTGGCTCCGCCCACCCCCTACCCAAAGGGAGGTGGCGTTTTCCCTTCCCATTTTGGGTCAGTTTGGAATTCTGGTTTTGGCCAGACCCACATCTAACCTCCCTGCATCACCCCGAAATCCGTCGGGCCCTTTGAGGTTAAGCCCCTTTAAACCCTTTTTCCCAGGCAGCTATAAAGATTAATGCTGTCCTTTGTCTCAGTAGGCCCTTTCCCTTGTATTTAGTATTCCTGCTGCAAATTTGGGGGAAAAAAAAAAGTTTTTAGGGGGGCTCCCATTCACCTCCAAGCCCTTCCTGGCTTACAAGTCAGTGTTTTCCATGCTTTTCCCTCCTGCTTGTCAGAGGCATTTACAGCATCTTTTTTTCCTCTAAAGTTTATTCAATTTAACTTCAAGTACCAATAAAACACCACCTTATAAAGGCTGAAACCGAAAACCCTGGAAAAGGTCTGTCTACTTCATTTTGTTATCTGATGAGGCCAAATCCATAGAAAACCAGGGAAACCCCCCTCTCTGAAGCAAGGGATCTGCCCCTTAAAATACCTGTATCAAAACAAGCAAGCACCCCGATAGTCCGGGTTTCTCCCTAGTAAGGGTTTTTTGTCCCCGGGAGACCGGCTGCAGATGTGCCACCAGGACCGGTTTCTCGGGGGGGAAAACCACCTTATTGTGAAAGTAATTATATAATACTGACACAAAAGCTTAGCTCTAGGGGGGTTTTATGTAAAAGGGTTTGGTTTTTTTGAACAGAAAAATTTTGTTGGGGTGGCGGGTTCCCGCTTTTCAATTTTCCAGGCTTTTGGTATGTCCCCCTGGGGGCCCTTTTAAAAAGGTTTTCCCTTATACAGGGATCATGGGTGTGGCCCTTTCGCCTGAGAGGGGGAGTACATGAGCGGGAAAAGGGGGGCTTTGGCCCCAAAAGGCTTGAAAAGAATTTGGGGAAAACCATGGAGACTGGTAAAATAGTGGGGTTTTGTGGCTGAAGGGGTTAGATTTTACCACGGGTAAGGGGGTTCCCTCTAAAAAAGTAAAGCAGGGCTAGAAACCCTGGGGTTTTTTTTTTTTTAAACCCTGTTTATGTGTTTTCCTATGCCTCAATAAAGCGGGCTGTCCCTGGTTCCCAGTCCCAAATTTCCCCTCACCAAACTTGATTGGAAGCCAAGTCCCCCCAGAGGGGTCCCCGGAGGGCGCCCCAACATGAGGAGGCGCTACACCTGCAATTCATTAAAAAAAAAAAAATCACAGGCCCAAATAAGACAAACTAAATTCGGGGCCAAGTCGGGCTCCTGGTGGGTTAGTGGATCACTATGTTGACAGCCTGTGAAGCATCCTGCCTTAACCCATGCATGGGAAAACAATAAGTCTATGTCATTTTAAATCTGGGAAGCTTCCCGTTTGCTATCTTCCCTGCCTTTGGGGTTAAATTTTTCTAGCAAACATTTTAAATAAGGATACCCCGGCGCCCTTTTTTAGGAAAAAAGGGAGGAAGCAAATGGTAAACCCAAATTAGACCTATGTCCTAGTGTTCTGTGGCCCGCTTCACTAAAATTTACAGTGAGGAAAACTCGGATTAACCCTTTCAAAAACAGCTATGCCTTTAACTCCCCGCCCGCACAGTTGGGGAAACACCCACCCGAAATCATTTTTCCAAATGCGATCTATGCCTGAAATGAAAGTAAAACCTGTTTCACTGTAATACTGAGGGAAATAATCTGATTTTCTTATAACATGTATTTGAGAAAAGTCTTATACTTGCATCTACTATAAATTTTTGTGTTTTTGTGTAGTGGTGATAGGTACTCATTTTGGGCAAAAAACGTAGCCAACCCTTTCCCCGAACGTTTCCACAAGAAAAAAAAAATTATCACAAATTGAAGAGACATCTCACATGAATGGTAACCAAAGAGCCTAGAACAACTTCCAAAGAGAAAAAGGTTTGGCTTAAAGGGTCAAGTGAATTTAATGTTAAAATCCCAGTACCACTTGCTGGTTGTGCCAAAGTGGACTTTATGGAAGACAAACAAGGAGGAAAAACCCCTGGTTTTTAAAGTCCTTTTAAAAGAAAAGACCCAAAAAAAAAAGCCCCTTGGCTTCCAATCCCCCCCATTACTATTTATTTCCCCAGGGCCCACCGGGAGTCAAATCTTTTTTAGGCCTCAGGCCTAAGGAAGTCAGCATTGTGACTGAGCATGGACTTGTTCAAGGTTAAAGCAACTGTTGTACAACAAAAAAATATCAAGAGATTTGCAAAAATTTTAATAAACACAAATTTTAAAAAAAATTTTTGGGGTTTTCCCTCATAGTTGTTTAAAATTTAGTCAAATTTACTTTCCCACAAAAACTAAACACAAATTTCAGCCACTTCTGAAATTCAGAATACATGAGATGCTGATCATATACTGTGAATTTTACCTGCACCCTGGAGTGACATTATTGCAGCTTCACTGCATGCCAAGAAAGTGATAAATACTCTCAGCTCCATTTTACAAAATTAGATCATTATCTTAAATTAGGAGCTTTTATATCATCATCCTTACGGCTGCTTTTTTTAAAATTGCAAAAAATTGTACTTTAAAATACAAATAACACTTTCAACAAACAATTGTGTTCATTTAAATCAAACATGGTCCTGCCGGGGGGAACAAAAAAATATTTAAAGGGTTTTTTTTATTCAAATTAATTTTCCCAAGGGATGCATCAACAATCAGGGGGAAAACTCAAAGCCCTTTTTTATGAAACCCCTATTAACAAAAAATATATCAAAAAGATAGTTTAAAGACATCAGATAAAACCCATTGTTCTAGAGTTTAGATTTTTTAAGCCCCCTAACCTGAAAGGGGTTTTTACTCATCGGGGTTTTACACAAAAAACCCATTATTTTATCATTTATTTAAGTTAAATTTTTTAATTTTGGTCAGGGGTTGGGGCTTTGTGTTGGTCAAATGACTATTTCTCATCAGACCAGAACTACATTTCCCACCATCCCACAATTTTATAAATAAAGCTCCTATGGAAGTTGGGTACTTTGTAAAAATTTTCAGTCCTACAAACGGGGCATTTTGTAAGCACCCTGGGACCAAGATAGGACGACGCGGAAAGACAGACAGTGTGAACCCGAGCGCTAGACCCCCTAAGTTCTCCCCCACTTCCCAAACCCAAACCCTAATTGGTCAGAGACAATGGGCATGAACCTTTTACTGGTTAAGTTGGGAAAAACGAAAAAGACAAGACAGAAAAACACAATAAAGAAAAAGTCAGGGGAAAAATGGATCAAAACCCGGGTAGCAAAAATTTGGGACTGAGGGGTTTGTCAAAAAATGGAAGGGCAAGAAGGGAGGGAAAAAAAACCAGAATTCCCCGAAAATATTCCAGGCAGAAAAAACCACCTCAAGCTACAAGAGACTATTTCAGAGTCCCGGTCCAAAAAAATGTGTTAAAATTAAATTTAAATTTTCAACATTATTTTATGAAAATATTAAAAATTATAATTATAATTTCCAAAAAAACTTCATTCATCTCTCTTTGGTGTTTTCTGTGCATTTCTTGATTAAAAGCTGTTTCCCTTTACCCTGTAGTACTACTAGCCCCAGGTGATTTAAATGTCTTTGTTTAAATTTTTTTTCCCTCCCTACCTCAGTCTCAGTATATGCCCACTGTTCCCCCCTCCTCATCTGAAAAGCCATGAAAGGCAGAAAAACCCCCTGTAATAGTCCTTTTAAAACCCCGCCCTCTAAAAAAAAACCTTTTTGTCCCCCGATCTCCTGGGGGCCCAAACTACTTCTTATGTGTCCCCAAAAAAACAAACTGCGGGGCTTCCGTCCCTCAAAAAACTGATGAAGAAATACAGGAAGAAAATTTAATGAATGTCTATTACAAAAAAGCCTAACTTTGGAAAACATGTCATTTAGAAAATAATTTTAGCTAAAAACTAATCAACCCAAATTTTAATTTTCCCATTTCAAAAAAATTTAAGGGGGAAAACAATGAGTTTTTTAAAAATAGCCAAATATTAATATTATTCACCATTCAAAAGGGAATAGCTCCGGACGGTGATGTAAATGAATTTGGGATGTTCCGATGCAGCCCCCCCACAGATACCCGAGGTAATTTCACGTTTTTGGGAAAACAGGGAAACCGAAGACCCCGAAAAGACCCCCGCTGAAAAACCCAGCACTGGGGGGAAAAGGGGAGTAAGAGGCCCTTTTTCTTTTACTTGACCACCTGCAGCTTAATATTTGTTTTTAAAGGAATCAGACAACCTCTTTAGCTATATTGAATATATTCAGGAATTCTAAATTAATTCACTAGGGGTGACATGTCGGAAAAGAGGCGTCACCACGCCAATTTTAAGGCACATTGAATGAGTGTATAGTGCGCCTGAATGAATGAACCTGTCAAAAATCTGGTGTCCGGTATACCTTGAATAGTATAATTGATGCATGAAATCTAGCATATCATTGCTAGCATATTTGATGCGCCTACTTTAGGTGCATTCAAATGTGTCATTCCTGGCGTAAAATGCGCTTAGTTTTGGTGTATTACAGTTCATTTATATAGAGAATAGGGCGTCAACAGTTTTTTGGTGCAAAATACACCAAAAAAATGGCGCAGCCCTAATGGGACATGTCACCCTAGGTCTGCTGTTCTTTTCCTGAAGCCCATTTTTCTTAATTTAAACTATGTAATGCATTAAAGGGGTTGTATCATTTAATTGATTGGTCTTCAGAATAAGGGGACAGTGAATACAAGCAAGTTTGCAATTGGATGTCATTAGCAAAGCTGTCTTGTTATCACAGGATCCCTTATCTTCTGTTTCTGTTTACACTGATATCTAGTGCTGGTCGGATCCCTCCTCCTTGCATTTCACTAGCTGAGAGCTCATTTACATTCTGTCAGGCCCCCAGTCGGCCGTATTCATGGAACTTGCATTCCTGTCTTTCACTCAAAGTAAGGGACCGGCACATTTTCACTCTGCACAGCCAGAAGAAACAGAATTACACTGCAGGGCTTCTACAATCAGGAAACAGCACCATTGTGTGTCGATCCCTGCCTCTCCTGCATAGAAGGGAGATCTGTGCCGTTCATAGAAAGCTGTAACAAATCTTCAGCTGTGAAAGGAGAAGAGTGCTCAGTCTAGATTGAATGCAGCCTGTGGTATGTATACAGCTCTTAAAAAATAAGACTGATACGGAGAGAAACAGTCACATATGGACTCAGACAGAGAGTGGGGGGGAGTCTTGGGAGCCAGCATGAACAGTGACGGGGCGACGATGTCACCCAGCTGGGAGGGGAAGAAACGCCCCTGCATTTCTAGATTTGAGAAGCTTATAGCAGTATGATTCAGCCGAACTAAAGAAGCGATACATCCCTTTTAATTATCCTGCAATGGTGCTACAGTAGAATTAAACACCTGTTGCTAGGTTTCCCTCTGCTGGTCACTGACACCCCATGATAAATTTAATTTTTGGGATCATTTTATAAAAGGACTGTTAAAGGCAAACATTTTTTACTTAGAAGTTACTTATGAATTTTGTTTTAAGCTGCAAGCCTTAAAGAGAATCTGTCACATCAGAGGAGGTGCAGTGGCCCCTGACTGACACCAAGTCCACTGTCCCTGCCTACTTGGCGTGCTGCCCTAGGCGGCAGACCCCAACTGGATGACAGCCCCTACGCTGCTAAATGCAGGGCCGTCAGGGAAACTCAAGGTCCAACAGTCCGGGTCAATCACAGTACTGGAACATATATGCCACGAAACGTAAGCCAAAAGGATGGTCAGAAACAAGCCGGGGTCCAAACACAGTCAGGAGCGCAGTACAAAGTCAGATACAAAGGCAAGGTCAGGAAGTGAGCCGAGGTCAGAAATCAGGAGAGCAAAAACAAACAGGATACGCAGAAAGTAGCAAGGGAAATACCTTTCTCAGGCAAAGACTAAGAGAAATGAGCGAGTTTAAATGAGGAACTCAGAGCCCGCCGCAGCAGACAATTGGGGCGGCCTCCGGGCCCTCCTATTGGCCAGTGCGACACACCCTCTGACTTGATTAGGAGCTGAGCTGTCACTCCTAAGCTCACCAGCCCGGCCTCTCCCTGGGTGTGTCGACTGACCAGAGGGATTAACCACTACTGTGCCTTGCTGCTTCACGGCGGAAACGTGCGCCGTGACAGAACCTGTCACATAGTTTATGCCCTTCTTGCTGAGGACAGCACAATCTAGTGCCAGACATGCTGTTTCCAGCGCTGTGTCCCTTATTCTGTAAGATGCTGTTGTTTTGGAGTATTTAGTACTTAAATCAGTTTTTTTCAAACCCTGCCCACTTGAGGCTAGGCCCGGCCCACATCAACTGATAAACCTATTACTTTGAATAGGTAGAAACATGTGAATAACTGTCAGTGGGTTGGGCTAGCCGTTGGTGGGCGGGGCTAACACCAGCTCATGAATAAGATTTGAGCATTAAATGCTCTAAAACTACAGCATCTTACGGAATAAGGGGCACAGCGCCGGAAACAGCAGGTCTGTCACTAGGTTGTGCTGTCATAGGTTCCCTTTAAGAAGTCAATATCGCTTCCCAACTTGAATCCACATACTTTACAACTCAGTTAGTTAAATATCACTTACTAACATCATTGCTAGGGTCTCCTACCCCTCATCCCATACTGTAATGTCTGTCAGATCTGTTTAAATTATCGCACCTAATTCATGGATACCAAATAATAAAAAAGATGTCCCTATTTCAGCATTTAACTGCTGGAATGCTAACTTCTCCATTCAAATCTAGAACATCTCTTCACTGGCCAAACTCTTTTATCTTTTTCTGAGTTATCTAAAACCTTCCATCTTCCCAAATCTCTTTTCTTTCAATCTCTTCAACTCAGACATATAATTTGAGAAATAAAGTGGCCTCAGGTCAATCCTTCTAATCCAAATTTTATAGTTTCTTTTTAAGGAAAAAAGCTACCAAAAAGTTCTCCCCCTAATTTATCAGATGATTGTCACAAAAAATAAATTCGAGAAGTCCCCCACCATGATAAAATGGGAACGATAACTCAGCTGTTGTTTTCCCTTAGATCAGTGGAATCAGGCCCATTCTCTACCTCCCCAACTTACTAAATGTGCCAACCACATAGAAACTATGCACAAAATACAGCTACACTGGTATCTGCCCCCACTATATATATCGGTTCCTCAGACTTATGCTGGAAAGGTTGTGGGCAACAAGGCACAATACTTCATGTACGATTGGGATGCCCAATTATTAAATATTTCTAGAAATTACTGGTTCAGTCCTAAACATTTCTATTCCATTGAAACCAGAATTGGCAGTTTTGGACATAGGCTTGATAGATATCCCCCTATCACTTAGGACTATCTTTTTTCACACCCTTATTGCTGCCAAGACGGCAATTGTCTACAGATGGGAGGATCCGATACCCGCCTCCCTATCAGAAGTAATTAGATGCATGAATTTCAATTGCTCATGCAAATTAAGATTGATAGACTCACCTTTTTTATGCCAGAAAAAAAAGGAAGTTCTGGCAACTGTGGCTCACCATGAAATATTATAACTCTCAATATCTCTAATTTGGTATATCCCCTCATTGTCAGGTATATGCTCTCTATGATATTCTCCCTCTTTAGACAATTTTCCATACCTTGGTTACCAAGTTGACGTTTTATTTTTTTATATTGTATTCAATCTGATCATTATTTTTTTTACCGTTTTTTATTCATCAAGCTGTATTAATAATATTTGGCTGAGTACAATATTTATTGTTGTATCCATATCTTTTATTTTAAATAAAATATGTTTAAAGAAGTCAGTATTGCATTTACTGATGACCACAATGCTTCTTCCATGTCACAAGCAGGATCAGAGGCAGATATAGAAGTACTATAGTGTAAGGTTGCTATGGGGCCCAGGCTTCTCTAGTTACGCCCCTGAGTGGTGCTAAGATACTTCCTGAACTTGGTAGTGGGTTGAAAGTCTTAGTTTACATTTGTTTCTGTGTTGCAGAGTCACTGGGACAATCATCATGGGATTGGGGTGGTGGAGAAGTCTCTTCTTACGGTTGCTGGTGTGATAGGTGTTGCTCAATATCTTGCCAGTCTTATTGTTAAGTTTTACTCTTTCACTATGTCACAGTCCATGCTGTGTTCCCTGTTCCCTCTGATAGGTCCCTGCTCCACACTGTGGACGTGCCCGTGTTCAGCCTGTTTCCCCTGTCCCTGCTGTCTCTGCTGAGGCTGCTCCCTCTGATAGCGTTTAATCACCTGTCTTTGCTCCTGCTCCGGTCCTTGCTCCTGCCAAAGTCGTGTGCCTAGGGAGGGCACCTCGCTGAAATTTAAAGAGACAGTACCTTAATTACCTGGTCTATGAAATTTTACCACCTTGGATTTAAAGGGGTTTTGCCACGATGTAATGTTGACGTGGGATCCTCCAAAATGGGTATTTAATCACTGGTCTAAATATATGTGATTACAAAAATTGCAGCCTGAGAGAGCTACAGGCTACCTTACCTGCGCTTAGGTTTTCTTCAAAGCTTCTATTTGATACGACCTGACAAGGGGCTGCTGGCCGGGCTTGCGCAGAGAACACTTCTTATCTGATGAAAAGGAGGAAAAAGCTTCAAAGGGACGGGAGAAAATGTTGTCTTTTGTATACAAATCCACTAGTTGTGTTGATTATCTGAGAGTCCTGCTTTATCTGATACAGGGAAAATGAAGAAGCTTCAAACTGCTGTGGAAAAAGGTGTTGTCTTTTGTATACAAATCCACTAGTTGTAGTGTGATTATCCGAGTAGATCCCTGCTTTATCTGATGACAGAGAACATGAAGAAGCTTTCAAGCTGCTGGGGAGAAAAGGTGTTGTCTTTTGTATACAGAATCCACTAGTTGTAGTTTGATTATTTGAGTGAACATTTCACATGATCCCTTATGCACGGCTCTGTGCTCTGGCTGTGTCTCTCTCTGTTTTAGCTCAGTGTGGCTTGTTACATTAGCTTCTAGAATAAGGCACGCCCCGGCAAAACCCCTTTAAGGAACTTTCTGCCTCTTCTCTGTGTCAGTTTGTTGATATGTCTACATTGCTCCTGACCTCTGGATGCGGTCTTTACCTGCGTTACTGACATCCACCTGCCAGTTTAATCCAGTTTTTATTGAATTACCAATACGTAAACCTGCCGCTACACCATCGGGCTACCTGTCGGGACTCTGCTGCAGTCTAGGGGTTGCACCTGTTTGCCCTGTCACCTCTGCCTGTCCCTTTTTCCCTACGTCTTGCACTGCATGTCACGCGAGTAGCTGCAAGTTATAATTTTAAGGAAAAAACATCAAAGTCTTTTAAATCATTTTTTCTTATTAAACTCATTAGATAGTTTTTTAAAAATGCTTTTACTGCAAAACATCCTTATCGAACTATCAATATCTCTCACCCTTTCCTTGAACAGATATTGCCTTTAAAGAAGAAAGTCAAGGGCTTCCTCCTCCCCCCCAATAAAAAAGAGGGGGAAACGTTTGGGGGTTTTGTCATATCACTAACTTCATATGTACATGCAAATTAAATTTCCTTGCAAAACCACCAAATTTGCCAAACATGTATCTAAAAAGTCAGGGGATTAAAAGTTCTATTGGGAATGTAAATTTTTCGTGATTAAACTTTAGATTTCATGTCCCAACGGAAAAATGTCGGTTGTTTCTTGAGCTTGGCTGCCGGCAGCAATAATAAAATAAAATTCGGGGAGCTTTTAAAATTTATAAGGAGTGGGAAAAAAGATGATTCCACACCATCAATCATTCTACATACCCAAACGAGATAGTAACCTGGGATTCCCCCAACAACTGATGACATACATATTACTTATATAAAAGCTGCAACCAATCACTGCTTCAGCATTGGTGCATATATGACACAAAACTGATGAGCCAGGGACACGTGAGCGCTGAAAAACCGTCGTACTTAATTATGTTATAAATTTCAAATTAAACCCCCCTTTACGTGAAGGAAATAATGATTTGATCCCTTTCTGATTGTGTAAGTTTTCCCACTGACAAAAAACATAGCATCTTCACTTTAAGGGGAGGTTAATTTAACCCAAGACATTTCATTTTTCTATGGCGCGTACGCGGCGTAAATAATGTGAAATTACTTTTCCCCCCGAGCGGATTCGCCGAGCGGGAGGAGCGACGGAAAACCTAGTTTCTCTATGGAGCAGTGGAAATTACCGTAATGACTCAGACGGATTGGCGCCGTACTGAAGCGCAAATCCGGCGCGCAGCACGGCGCCAATCCGCGGCAAAATAAGCCGTGTGAACGAGGCCATACAGTCTGGCCCAGGCTATTTTACACCCCCGGGTATAGAGTTTATCCCTCAGGGGATACTGTGGCCTGGGCAGACTATACCCGGGTTCCACGTTAAATGGGTATTTTTTTGTCTGGAGGGGTATAGTTTGGCTTAGACTATTTTACATCCCAAGGTATAGTTTGACCTTGTATAGTTAATCCCCAGTGACACCAATGTGTATAGATAACACAGCATCCACTATTCACAATAAGAGTCACACCTCCCCTTCTCCCTGCACACTGACTTCTTCCCACGTCACAGATCATGCCTAGAAAACTCTTCTAAAGAGGTCAATGGGTCTGATCCTGTTCACTGGCTCCTATGTCCACGTAGCTGCTGTAAAACATCTCTCTTAATGCTGTTAAAAGCAGCTCAGGCAAGATGATCATATACAGACAACAGAATTAAGAAATCTACAATCATAAAATAAAAAACGATAATAAAAAAAAATGTCAATGTCTTATTTTATTTAGTAAAACAGTGGCAGTAGATTCCCTTTAAAAGGATTATATGACATCATAAATAAGGTTTTTTTCAGTAGCAGAAATAATACTATGTGCTGGGTCTGAGATTGCAGTGCAAGTATGACAAAGCACAGCAGAACACTCAGAGGGCTTGTCCCCACTGCACTGTTTTTCAGCCGGTTTTGCAGACGGTTTTCAGTTTTGAAAACCGTTACCAAACCGGTTGACAAACTTTTACACGGACTTTAATGGAAAATCCATGCAGCTGTCCCCACTGCACGGATTTTCCGCAGGACGGTTTTTCAGGCCGCCGGCGGTCTGAAAAACATAGAAAATGTTCATTCTCCCGCACAGTTTTCGTGCGGAATATTAACAAGTCTATGCGAAGGGGGAGGGCTTTTCTCCCCAAACAGCGTCCCCCTGTGGCTGTCTGCACGGGCCCAAAACAGTGCAAATACTGGTTTGGATTTCCGACCGATATTTGCACTGTGCCATGTACACAGCCCCAGACAGTGCCGAGATACACACAAACATTAAGTTTATGGAATTGCAATACTACTATCTTTATTATATGTAAAAAGTTAAAAAGGTTTTTCACTTAAGGAAAATTACATGTTACATGGTCATGGTGAGCAAAAAAAAAAAAAGAAAAAAATTGATATCTACCTACCTGTCCCCCTACCCTCCCAGAGCTCTATGGCGATCCACTCCTCTTTACTTCTGGTTTCTTGTCCAGACACAGAGCAGAGGCTTGTTTTCTATTCATTTACAATCGATTTCGAGCCTCTCATGTGGGTCAGCATGAGAGCACAAAAGTGAAACAGAGCAGATACCCAGGGTGCTCCAGAGCGCAACATCGGTAGACAGGTAACTGTCAATCTTTTTCTTTTCTTTTTTTTTTGCCTACACTGACCCCATTTAAAACTCTTTAAGGTTTTTAGCGCACATTTTGATCATATTGTGTATGCCTATTTATCATATCAAGCTAATGTCAACAGATGGATCCTTTCTAAGCTCACCTGTACTTCAGATGCTTTCTAGGTAACAGGATCCAGCTATACTGATTAGAAGTGCACTCTAAGATGGGGGCAGCCTCTCCTCCAAATGTACTATACAAAAATGACAAAATTAGTTGGCACAACCAAACACAAATAAAACACTGGTGCAAGTTAGAGGGGCTGCAGTAATGCAATTTAATACAATTCCATACATTCAATGTTTGCATGTATGGTGGTGCCTTCAAAGTGCTGCTGTGCCTTTTTTCGTTAGTCTGCTTTTTCAGTCACTACAGCCTGCACTGCTGAGTTTTTGGGATGGGCTGACTAATTTTTCTTTTTGTGATATTGCAGTTTAGACTCAACCAAGCACAGCCCATGACCAGGAGTGGAGCTGTGTCCAGAAGAAAACTAGACACTTTTTACAATCTCATACAACCTTTTGGCCAAGTAAAACTAATGAACACAATTAAGAAAGTGTTTGTCTTATTTTATTATAAAGTTAAGAATAAAATACATAAAAAATCCTTCAGTATGTGAAAAATACCAAAAAAAAACCTGCAGAAATATAATGAATGCAGAGAAGGTATCATCCAGCCAAACAAACACTGTCCTATAAACAAATATAAATACTACTTCAAAGCAGAATTATTTTCTGCATTAACCAGTCTGACATAAAGTTGGCAGCCAGAAAAAAGATTCTTTGTTGTGCTAATAGAACTGTATAAAAAACACTAGATCTAAGCTAAATGATGAAAAGACTACCTACATTTTCATCAATCAGTACTTACCCTAAATTCCATCACATCCACAAATGTCAAGTAATAACCAGTCAGATATTTCACAATCTCAGTTTTATCTTTGTGCACCGGTCCAAGATGTTGCTGGATTCAGGAAAGGAAATTAGCTATTAATTTTTATTACATAAATATAACATAACCTAATTTTCAGTTTCTAAACGATAGACCATTGCACCATGCACCATTCACATTTATTAAAAGCTGCAATAATGATTCATAATATTATTCTGATCACCAATAGATGCTTCTGTTCATTGAATGTATTGTATTTGTTACTTATACTTATCTGCATGAGATAGTTTGATTTTTTTTAATTATAATAGCCCTTCCATATAAATTGTTCTTTGTGATGACATTTTTTAATTTATTTTTTTCTATAAGAATATGCATTCATTTCAATAGCTGTGGGCCATTATATAACAGCTTATAAATACCTGCCAACAGTGTTATGAACCACACTACATAAGGGACATTCATGTATAGTTGCATAAAATATGCATTTATGTGCTGATTTATTTGAGGCTTGGGTGTAAATGGGTTTTCCAAATGGACAATGACCCCCCCAAGCATATTTCCACAGCTGGGGCAAAATGTCAAAAAGTAGCAAAATGTTGTTGCAAAGTTCAGGTCTATAAAGTGATGGAGTGTAACTTTAAATAGATGCTGGGTAATTATATGTAACAAATTCCATTTATTATATATCATAGAAACATATAGTCAGGTTTGTATAAAAATGTTACTTGCGCGTGCTGCACGTAGACATGTGGTAGGCAGTCCAAGTAAAGTTACGATTCTTTCATATGCATCCGCATTAGTTTCGGCGTCTTGTTGGAGCACACAGGTGGACAGATGGGCAGTAAGCGCGAACGCGCGACGTTTCAGGGGACTCCTCCCCCTTTCTCAAGCACGTATAACTACCTCCTAGCCTACTATATATACATAGTACAAAAAAAAACAATTAAAAACATACAAAGTTACATTTATAAAAACACTTTGTATCCCATCGATTCGTTCATGCCGGCTGGAGCTAATGTGTTCAAATCGAATATCCAGCGAGTCTCCCGCCGTAGGAGACACGTCTCTAAAGTTAACCCGTCGCTCACCCTGACTTCTTCTAATATGCACCACCGCAAATCAGTGACGTTATGTCTATACTCCAAAAAGTGCCTAGCTACGCTGCTTTCCCCAAATTTTTTTCTTCTCATTATCTTCCTTTTTAGCAACATTTTTACTATCCATTCTAATATTAGACCGATGTTCATTGAGTCTCAGTTTTGTACTACGGGCCGTCTGGCCGACATAACATATGCCACAAGGGCATTTGAGCATATAAATTATGCCTTTGGTATCACATGTATATGCACCTTTGATGTATATTTTGCATCCACTAGTGGGGTGTGAAATATAGGACCCTTTGATTATGGAGCTGCAATTTTGACAGTTATGGCAAGGAAATGTACCTTTTTTCTGAGGATCTAAAAACAATTGTTTTTTATTGTCACCTATCTTAGTTGTTTTATTAGACATTATACGATTACCTATGGTTCTTCCTTTTCGATATATAAACCGTGGTCTTTCTTTAAATAACTCCCCATATTTGTCATCAGCACTTAATATGTGCCAATGTTTTAAGATTATTTTTTTAATCGTATCACTGTGGCCATCGTATGTGCTAATAAATGTGAGCTGGCTATCCTTGTTTTTAGATTTTGACTTAGTTAGTAATGTCTTGCGATCTTTTGTCCCTACTTCTGTAGCCACTTGTTCTACAATTTTTCTATCATATCCTCTACTAACAAATCTTTCCACTAATATTTTACTCTGTTTCAGGTATAAATCGTCTGTAGAACAAATTCTCCTGGCCCTGGTAAATTGACCAATAGATATACCTTCAAAGGTGGGGTGGTGGAGCTGTCCCTTGTGTAATTGTTCGTCAGGGGGGGTTTAATGAATAAATCAGTTTAACCCCTGATCTGTTTTACAAATTTCTACAAAAAATATTGGGGGCATCTTTTTCTTTGGGCGTAAACGAATCAGGGGATGTATCCAGTTTAAATAATCGACAAAATTCTGTTAGTTTTTTTTTTGGGTTATCCCATGGACGAAAACTCGACCACATAAATACCATCCCTTTAACGTGTGATGAGGGAGATTAAAAAGTTGTTTTTCCCTGGACAAAAAGAGTTTTGGATAACTCGGAGCTGCCTGAGACCCCATAGAAGTCCCCTGCAACTGTACGTATACCTCATTGCCAAACATGAAATAATTTTTTGTCAAAACCAATTCCATAAGTGTCATTATGAAATTGTCGTTTTCGTTACTAAGTGTTTTATCTTCATTAGCGCCTCCTTTTTGGCGCATCCCTCCTGAAAGGGAAATTTTTTTGAAAAAAAATGATCTGATGTTAGTGACAGAATATAAGGAATGAATGCTGGGATCTGTTCTTGAGTGTAGAAATTGCCCCATATCACTTAGGGGTGTGTATCCCCTTTTTACGCTTTTGAAAAAAAGTGTCTTTTATAGCTAAGGTTCAACAACGACCCTATCCCCGGAAAGATGGACTCCGGGGGGGGTTTGAAGGGTTTATGTACCCTTTTGGGGACTAAGTCAAAACCCGTGTTTTTGGGGTTTCGCATGTTGCATTTTTTTTTGTTTGGGTTTAAAAAGCCCCGTAAATTAGCTTTTCAAGAATCTCTCCCAAAACTTTCTGTACCATTGTTGGACTTTTTTTCTAGTTTTTTGTATAAAACCCGAATCGCAAGTGGGGTAAGAAGTAGGGACCCAAAAATCGCAAGACATTACTAACTAATCAAATCTAAAAAACAAGGGTAGCCAGTACATTTATTAGCACAACGATGGGACATTTTATGATTAAAAAAAAACATCTTAAAAATTTGGGCCCTTTAAGTGTGATGACAAAAAATTGGGGGGTTATTTAAAGAAAGACCACGGTTTATAATCGAAAAAGAAGCCCTAGGTAATCGATAATTTTTAATAAAAAACTATGATAGGTGCAATAAAAAAAAAATTGTTTTTTGATCTCAGAAAAAAAAGGCATTTTCCCTTTATAATGTTAAAATTCAGTTCCCAAACAAAAGGGTCCCATATTTAACCCCACAGTGACGCAAATAAATCAAAGGGGCATTACTGTTTATACCCAAAAGGGAAAAATTTTTAGCTCAAAAGCCCTTTGGTTTTTTTGTCGGCCCGACGGCCCGTATACAAAATGGAATCAATGAAAAAGGTTTAAAATTTTGAATGGCTATAAAAAATTTTTAAAAAGGGGGATAATGAGAAAAAAAAAACAATTTGGGAAAGCAGCGAGCTAGGGATTTTTGGAGTATAGACATAAGTCCGATTTGCGGTGGGGCATTTAGAAGGAAAGGGTGAGCGACGGGTTAACTTTTTGGAGTGTTCCCCACCGGGGGAGAACCGCTGGATATTCGTTTGAACACATTACTCACCGGCATGAACGAATCGATGGGTTCAAAATGTTTTTTTAAATGTAATTTGTAGTTTTTAATAGATTTTTTTGTACTATGTATATAGAGTAGGCTAGGAGGTAGTTATACGTGCTTGAGAAAGGGGGAAGAGTCCCCTGAAACGTCGCGTGTTCGCGTATACTGCCCTTCTGTCCACCTGTGTGCTCCAAGAAGACGCCGAAACTAATGCAGATGCATATGAAAGAATCGTAACTTTACTTGGACTGCCTACCACATGTCTACGTGCAGCAAGCGCAAGTAACATTTTTATACAAACCTGACTATATGTTTCTATGATATATAATAAATGGAATTTGTTACATATAAATACCCAGCATCTATTTAAAGTTATGTGAAAGTATGGGGTTGCAGGGTATAATGATTGGGCATCAAGTCATTATATCCACCGGAACCACAACGTGGAGTGATGGAGTGGTCATCACAAACCTCCATCACAAAATGTATGGGCAAAACTCAAAAAGCATGTGTGAGCAAAAAGGCCTACAGACCTGACTCGCCAGTTCTGTCAGGAGAATTGGGCCAAAATTCCAGCAACCTACTGCGAAAAGTTTGTGGAAGGTGACCCAAAATGCTTGGCCTTAGTAGGACAATTTAAAGTCAATAGTACCAGATACTAACCACATGTACATAAAATTCTGGGCCACTGAGAATGTGATGAAAGAAATAAAAGTTGAAATAAATCAATGTTTCTGGTATCCTGACATTTCACATTCTTGAAACATAGAAGTGATCCTAATAGATGTAAGATATGAAATGTGGACTAGGAATAAATGTCAAGAGTTTTAATAAATGTGGTTAAAGGAGTTGTCTCATTACAAGCTTTCAGCCTAAGTCAGTGAGCCTGGCAGTTGAACTGAGGGGCGTGCTTCTTGTCTGCCTCCTCTCCTCCCTCTTCCCCCCTCCCCTCAGCACACAGAAAGCTCTCCTCATAACTTCTATACAGCAGTGGGGAGGAGGGGGGCGCGAAGGTGTTTGCTGCCAGAGTTAACCCTGTGTGTGCCGGCCTAGGTCTGCTGCAGCTCTTGCTGCTCGTCTCCACAGTCAGGAGACAGGAGAGAGCTGATCTATGAGTGTGGAGTCAGAGCAGGGGGAATGCAAGTGTTCCTATACCCCCTGCTTAGCATACAAATCTGCACATCTCCAGCAACAAACAGACCCTGTCAGAACAGACACAGGGCAGCTGTGAAGTGTTACTATACTCAGGATGTGTCAATAGTACAGCAGAGCATGAACCCTTCACATGCCCCCTGATCTGTATAGTATTAGTATAGTTACAGCTCCACAGACACATCATGATTATAGTAACACACAGGGTCACTGCTGTCACATCTATCTGTGTAGAGAGCAGGAGGAAGCAGGCACACACAGGGTTAATCCAGGCAGCAAGGCCACAGAAGCCAGAGACCTCCCCCTCTCTCCACTACAGAAGCATTCTGTGCAGGAGGGGCTCTCTGCTCTGACCTGTATTCTGAAGGTGATGAGTCATACAGACCTGACAACCAGTGAGATAAGGATCAACAGGTCAGCTGCTATAGAGATTTGAGAAGCTGATGTACTCCTACTAACAGGGCTTACTCAAAATCAGTAGGACATTTGTAATGAACATATATTGCAAAGCTGCTTGTTTTTTAAAGATCTTTTAATTAAAACCCAATCATTGTAGCGAGACAACCCCTTTAAGGTGTCTGTAAACTTATAACTTCAATTGTATTTCATTGAGTGCTTCCTCCTCTGCTTTTACTGGTCATTACAGGCTCCTGTCATTAAGTTTCATGCTAATTCTGTGTGACCAGGGCCTTTTTTCGGACCACTGAGCTCTTTCCCTTATTCTCAAGCAAAGTAGTAATTTGTAATGCCAGCCACAGAATTAGTCCAAAAACTAAGAGCGAAGGGTCAAGTACTAAGACGTAGCTTTTACTTCATATACAAAAATATCACATTTTATAAAATAATATCACACATAAATAACAAGCCCATTATTGCATAGTATCAAAAGCTGTTGAATCATAAAGCAACCCTGTGAGTATTGTATGTATTATACACCATTTTTGTTCCACAACATAGTACACAATGATATATATTGAAAAAGTACGGAGTAGATCTTATCAGATGTTGAAGTTATAGTGTTGTTCTGCTTGGACAGGACATTGCATCACAGTCCCTGGATGACCCTATGGGAGACTAATACACCCTGATGTCCTAAACATGGAGCACTCACCCAGACAGAGGCAACCTTGTCAGGAACCTGTCCCTAATACCATTTGCCCTTATAAGGCCCTAAATATTAGAAAAACCCACCATATTTCACTAAGTTGGTAGGAGTAAATAAGCTCAGCAAGTACTGAAGGTAATGCACCTCTCTGATCCAAAACAGAGCTATAAATGCAAATTGGCCAGTAATGGCTATACTTAACTAATGAAGTCTTGGTCCAAAGATACTATAAATTATATGCGAGGCCATAAGTTATTCCTATAGGGAGCATGAAACTGGTGTTACATGTGAGTGTATGATTCCACACATGCAGAAGATTGCTGTTGTGTGATGTTGGGCACATAAGTAGCCTATAAAAATGTAACAGAAAGCTGTGATAACCAATGAGCCACTTTCTTTGAAGAGGAGGAAGGCATTCATGGTTTAGCAACCGGCATTCTTAGGCTATGTTCACATGGCAATTATTGGGACATATCTCGTCCCGTAATCCGCGCCGTACTGCGCTAAATACGGGGCAAGATACATCCCAATAATTACGGTAATCCACAGTTCTCATAGAAAACTAAGGATTACGTCCCCCCCCGCCCCGCTCCCGAGCACACGGCGTAATTGCAGGCGAAATCCGTCCCCGCAATTACACCGTGTGAACATAGCCTTAAGAATATTAAAGGAGCAGTTCCTGGTCTCTACTTCTCCCCAGTCTTCTGTTTTAATTTCATCACTTTCAAATGGGGACATTACCACAGCAGCCATTGACTGAATGTAGCGGTCACATGCCTCTTTTTACAGCACCGTTTGGAGCGGTTCAATTCCTAAGTGATGTCAATTAGTGGCACATGACCACTTGAAAATATCCCATTCGGAAGTGATGCAATGTAAACAGAAGACTGGGGAGACTTGGCACTGGGACCAGGGACCGAAGGAAGGTGAATAGAAATTTGTCATTTTACCTGGGAGCTGCTCCTTTAATTTTCTTATGAGCTGGCCAACCCCTTAGCCAGGCCAAGATGTATTAAGACAAAGTTTATTTCATATCAGAGTCACAATAAGGTGCAATAGACTTTAGCTTTCACTCTAACACCAATCAAGTGCAAATAAAACCTGCCATACTCTCATCCTCGACAGTTCAATAGTCTACGTGGAGCATGAAAGCCATCAGCACACCTTTGCTGCCACAGAGATATTTAGAGGCTACACGCCCTGTTTCTCAAGCTTCTGAGCAGAGGCGTAACTTGAAGCTTCTGGGCCCTAATGCAAATTGTGAAATGGGGCCCCTCAGTTACCATGTTCCATTGACAATGCTGTGGCAGAAGAGCTTTTGGGGCCCCCTCTGGTTGCAGGGCCCGGTAGCGGCTGCTACCTCTGCACCCCCTATAGCTACGCCACTGCTTCTGAGGTACCCTTTCTTGAGTTTGATAAAGAGAGCATGCACCTTCAAAACGTCTCTGTGGCAGCACTGGTATGCTGATGGCTCTACTGTACTCTTCACATAGACTATTGAACTGTCTGGATCTTTTCTCTCTTGCTGTGATCAAGGACTATTGATGCAACAGAGGATGAGTGTATTGCAGGTTTTAGTTGCACTTTATTGTTATTGAGCTAAAAAGCTAAAGTCTGTTGCACCTTATTGCGGATTTCATATGAAGTATATTAGGTTTTAATACATCGAGGTCGTACTATTTATCTAAAATATAGATATTACATGGGTTAGAAGAGAGCCCAGTATAACGTGGCTGATTGCTAATAAGTTCCATACTTTGTACTGTTGGTTAACTAAACACTAAATAGTGGACAGCCCCTTAAACATCCCATTGCTATTGCCTTTTTTGGATGCCCGTTCTATTCTTTTTCTTCTTTATTACTAACGCATGTTTTCAGCATTTAGTTGTACACCATTTTAGTGTTATTACTTATGATATTAAGCTTCGTACCCTTCATTGTTGGTATTTGCTGTTCAAGTGTATGTGGCTAGGGTTGAGCTGAGCTGCGGTACTATATAAATAGATGATATCACTAGGAATTACCGTGCTGCTGCGAACATCAATGTTTGGAAACTTCTTGCTGATGTATTTTAGAGAAGACTCCATCGACTTCTCTGTGAAGAAGGGAGGCTTTGTCTTGGCATCTGAACATGTCTGTAAAAGAGGCAAAAGACTTACATGTTTAATAAAATAAAGGCAGGCAAAGGCAAATTATATGGAATAATAGGTTCAAAGTTTAAATTGCCTTTTCAAACAAATAAGTGAAATTGTAAAAAAAAATTATTCTACCATCCTGCCCAATACTCCATTATGTCTTCAATGACTTATTGATGCTCAAAGAAATATATTGAAATTATATTGAATATATTGACTATTATATATAATAATATATTGAATATAATTATATTGAATATATTGAAAATATATTGAAATTATTATTATTATACTTAAGTAAATATTGTGTATGTACAGAAACTTTTATGTCATCACAACAAATGGACTGTTAAATCATTCTACAGATTCAAGCTTAGCCTCGACCATTATGAGCATAATTGAAATTGGTCAGTATCATGTATAATGATGATAAGATCTTCTCCCGTGCACCCAGATGCACCAAGTACATTTCACCTGATAAAGAAGACTAAAAAGTCTACATGGCAGATACATACAAGATGGTAAAATGAATTTCTTTCACAAAGGTTAAATTTCACCTATCTGCTTGCATGGGATAGAAACAGTAAAGTACCCTATAGGCATAATGGTGGCTCAGTGGTTAGCAGAAAAGACAGAATAGACTTCGAACTTTCATGACAGTATTGAAATTGGACCTCTGCTGATTGGTTTTTGGAAAAGGGGTTCCTCGGGGAGGAGAAGTTTGGCTTTTTTTATCGAAAAATTAAAATGGGCAAGGTTTTTATGGGATCGAATTTTCCAGATCATGCGAAATTTAAAGGGTTAAAATTGAGCAATCTTTTAAAGATCGCGCCTTTTTGGGCGCTTCCTGTTTTTTTGGCGCCAGCAATCAATTAAGAATAAGGGGTGACAGTGTGTGCAACCCCCATGCTGGGAGTGTTTGGTTGCGATTGGCTGGAAAATCACATGACTCGTTTTACATAGAACCGTTTCCTGTTTCACCCTCAGGTCTCTAGCGTCCATAGGGAAAGGACCTGCGCCTTCGTGGCCAAACAGTCAGCGAAATTAGCTATTTCTGCACAGAAAACCTCTACTATTGCTGTGCCCGCCAATTTATTAGATTAAGATTTGAAGAATTGATGTAGTTAGCTAGAGAATTTTAAAGCAGCATCTACCGCTGTAAATTTCAGGGGGTGGGAGCGGGGGGGGGGTTTTGAAAATGGAGGAACACTTGCCAAAAAAGGCCCAAACCGACGCCGGGCCTAAAACCACTGCCCCCTCTTTTCCCCGCCCCTCCTCCTCCCCACCACCAAGCGTTCCCCTCAGCTGCCCATTTTCCTCAATATATCAGGGACACCCCCCTTCAGCTCCACCGTCCGAGTACCCCCACACCAAAAGAGCCCCATCCTACCCCTCCCTTTCCCGCCATTTACGCCTGACGCCTTTCAAAAAGCGGCCAGTCTAGCAGCCAGCCCTTCTGTCTTCCAGGTTTGGGGAACAAAGAAAAATTTTAACCCCAAACCACCCAAACCCAAAAGCCTGAATGTCGGCATTGCCAGGCTTTTGCCTTGGAAATTTCCTTTCCGTTGGTGGACACAGATGGGTTCCGCCACATCATGGCCCCGCCTCCCCCCCAATACCAGATGCCGAGAGGTTTTTCCTTTCCCAAAAAGCCTCCCTGCCCGGCCAGCCAGGGTTATCAAAAATTTAAAGCGCTTGTTGCATCTGGCGGAAAAATCCATCCCCCACCGACACATGGACTAGTAAGCACTGCCAAAGGCCGCTATATCTCTGTGAAGCCACTGGGTGAGGGGTGGATGTTCTGGGGGGACTTTGGCTCTCAGGCTCGGCCACGCTTTTCAAAACCGCAGGGTGGTCGGGGTTTTTCCCCGGTCCTCTGGGGGGCATCACGTGCCCAGAGACCCCAGGCCGTTTGAAAAATTTCCCCTTTGGAACCGTCCACCACAGGCAGAGCTGGGGAGGGCTTAAGAAACGAGCCAGCGCTGACGGGTACAAAACCTTGTCCCAGGCAAGGTGGTGTGCGATAACGGGCAAATCGCGGGGCCCCCCTTAAGCGGTAGCTGGCACACCCCTTCCGGCCTTGTCATAAACCCTTGTCGTCCAAAATTTTCAAAGAGCTCCCCGGGTCTGGTCCTGCGAAGAAGGCTGGGTCTGGTTCCACTCCCCCTTCGCACCCTGCTACGCCCCCGCCGGGTTGCGTTGCAGCGTCCCGGCCCCCCCGTCAACCTCTCATTTGTTGACGGGCAACCGCTGGAATTCCACCCTCCACATGCTCCAGCGATTGTGGCAGCGCGAAAAGCCTTAGCAGTACGAAGTGACACTGGCCTGACAAGCAGCGGTACAGCCCCTCGGGGTTTAAAACCCACCGGAGTGGGGAAGGTGAAAGACTCTGCCCCATCCTTGCCATTTTTAAAGAACCACCAAAATGGTCATGCGGACATCCCCTTGTCAGCATGACAGGGGTGTTTCTTAGTTCGGGAAACGATCGTTGGACACCTGAAAAAAGGCCCCGCCCGGGGGAGGGGAAGGGACACAGATGGGGAACGGAGCCTTTCTCTCCTCAATCCACAAGGCCCGACTTACAATTTCATCGGCTTCATTGGGCAGTGGTTGGGTTCCAAAGCTAGTGAAGGTGGCCATCAGCTCTCGGGTGCATCATCTCAGGAAGCCGGGGCTGTGTTGATTTTGGTGGGGGCCCGGGGAGGAGGAGGAGGGGGGGAGGGGGAGGAGGTTTTCCCTAGACCCGTGTTACCGACGTCCCCCCTTTGGGAAAAGAGTTGGCCGACTTTGAGGGGAGGGGGAAGATGGGGAAGATCATTTCTAGTCCCCCGACCCAGAGGCTTGGGAAAAAAAGGCCCCATCCTCACAGAGTGCTTGGTGCTCCATTTCCTCCACTGATCCTCGCATTAAGGCCCATCAAAATGAACAACATTACTGGGGGGCCACCCCCCGGGATCCCGGGAACAAAAAAAAAAACGCATTTTCCCTTCCCACCCACCCAAAAGAAAAAATGCAGGAAAGGAGCCCTTCCGTTTGACAACGAACATCTGTTGCGTCTGCTTCACGTTCCCCAAATGCCGGTGGGAACAACACGCGACGTGACAGCATAGGGGCCCAAGTGGGCGTGCGCAGCACGGCAAGGGGCGAAGCCTAATGGGGGACCTCTGGCAATTTTTGTTTACCACCCACCAACGCTCAATCGGGGCCACATCAACACACAGAGATCAGCTTAAGATCATGGTCCCGAATCTCGTCCAAACCGATTTTTTTTGCATGTGTTCCGGCCCAATAGCTTTGGGTATCCAAAATGGCGAAGGGCCCCACTGGTCGTACGCCTAGAGGTGTTGTCCTGCCCAGCACCAGGTCAATCTAGGGGGGACCTTCGCACAGTGGGGAGTCATTACAGACAAAATCCCTTCCCACAAAAAATGTATCGTTTGATTTTCATCAAGATGAATCAGGCAGGGAAAATTTTGATGATGTATGGGCCCCAATTGCCGGGGCACCGATAGTTCCCGGTCCTACTTCACTTTCCCTTTTGAAAACAGAAATGGCCCCTTTTTGAAAATTTTTTTTTAATGACATTTCTTACTGAAATTTTTTATTCCTTTTCCCAACATTTCATTTGATGGTTTTTGCCTGAGGAGACGAAAAAGACCAAGGTTTTCATGACAACCCCGAAATCCATTTACCACTTTATCTTAAGAAGTTTTCGCATTGTCAAGGGTTTTTTGAGGTCAGTTGCTGGAAATACAGCAATAATCAGGTCCTTTGAACAAAAATGTGACTTCAAGGGCATTTCTCCCTCCAATTTTTAATAGTGGCTGAAAAGTCTTTTTAAAATTTTTTTGGGGGTCATGTTGCTTGAGATACAGCTATAATTATGGCCCTTTTGGGGTTTAAATGGGCTCTAATGGCATTTCCCCTCACAATTTTAACAGTGGCTGAGAAGTCATTTTTAATTTTTTGGGTCATGCTGCTTTGAAATGCAGAAATAAACAGATCCTTTATAAAAAAAGGGTTGTTTCAACAGACTTTTTGTTCTCACAATTGCCCAAAGTGGTAAAAGGGTCAGCTTTGAATTTTTTGGGCATTTTTTGCGGGAAAATTAAAGCAAATACGGGTCCTACTAAAAAAGTTGTTTCTAACAGACATTTGTTCTTCACAATTGACCAAAAGTGGCTAAAAGGGTAGCTTTTAATTTTTTGGGGGGCTTTTGTGTAAATGCAGCTATACTACGGCCCATCTAAAAAAATTTTTTCTAACAGATTTTGTTCTTCAAAATTGTCAAGAGGGGGCTAAGGTGATGGTGCTTCAGAAACGGGAAATAGGAGGAAACTTTAATGGACACTTTTGCAAAATGACTTTTTTTTTGCAAGATCTTTAACATGCTATCAATCCTGTATTGAGACAACCCATTTAATACAATGAAAAAAAGAGAAACAAAGACTGGGGGATTCCCTCCCATTTAAAAATGTGTTTTTTTAAATTAAAGTACTAAAAAAATTGATGTAAAAATAGCTGTTAAAAAAATTTTCCCCTGAATTGTACAGGGGGGTCAGGGAAAAATTGACCCAAAGTGGTTTTTTCAGAGGGCATGGGGAAAAGGGGCACGGAAGAGAACAAAGTACAGAGACCATTTTTCCCCCAGCAGTTGAGTAAAATGGGAAAAAAAATGCCAAGAAAAAGGGGACCTGGGGGAACAGGAGCTTAACCCCCAGATTTTCCCAAATGAAGCTCAAATTGTCCACACTCATAGGAGGGGGAAACGCACCCAGGTATTGACTTTTTACAGAGGAAAGGGGGAGTTTCACACTTCCGCTTCCCACTCTGCTTCAGCACGACAGTTTTCGTTGCTGCGCTCAGGGCATTTTAAACCCGCGTGTTTAATAATGACGGCGCCCGCCCGGGGTTTCACCGCACCCACGTAACTCCGGGCCCGGGCATGTGTGGCCCAGGACAGGGATAGCAATTTCCAGTTCAACTAAAAAGGGGGTTGAAAGACTCCTTTTTCCGGGACTTTTTAAATGTGGGGGGTCATGCAGGTTTTGGGGTCTGTGTGGCCCCGGACAGGTATAGCAATGTCCCGTGAAACAAAATGGTGGTTTTAAAGACTCCTTTTTCCCGCCTTTAAAAATTGGGGGTCTGCAGGTTTTGGGGGTCTGCTGTGGCCCGGGGCAGTATTTTTAATGTCCAGGAAACTAAAAGGGGGTTGAAAGCTCCTTTTTCCGGCACTTTTTTAAAGGGGGGGCATGCAGTTTGGGCTCTGCTGTGGCCCAGGGCAGGTATAGTCAATGTCCAGGAAACAAAAAGTGGGTTTAAAAGACCCTTTTTCCGGGACTTTTTAAATGTGGGGGGCAGCAGGTTTGGGGCTCAGCTGGGCCCAGGACAGGTATAGTCAATGTCCATGAAAAATAAAATGGTGGTTGAAAGACTCCTTTTTCCGGCCTTTTTAAATGTGGGGGGCATGCAGGGTTTGGGGGGTCATGCGTGGCCCAGGACAGGGTTTGCAAGTCCCTAAACTAAAAGGGGGGTTGAAAGATCCTTTTTCCCGCACTTTTTTAAAATTGGGGGGCATCAGGTTTGGGGCTCATGCTGTGGCCCCGGACAGGTATATCAAAGTCCTTTAAATAAAATGGTGGTTTAAAGACCCTTTTTCCCGGGACTTTTTAAATGTGGGGGTCATGCAGGTTGGGGCCTGCGGGCCCAGGGCAGGGATAGTCAATTCCAGTGAAAAAAAAATGGTGGGTTTAAAGTCCCCCCTTTCTCCGGGACTTTTAAATGTGGGGTCTCGGGTTTTTGGGGCCCTGCTGTGGCCCAGGACAGGTATGTCAAAGTCCATAAACAAAAAAGTGGTTGAAAGACTCTTTTTCCCGCACTTTTTTAAAGTGGGGGGCATCAGGTTTGGGGCTCAGCTGCGTTTTCCCGGACGGTATTCAATTCCATTCAAGTAAGATGATGGTTTAAAAACATACTGCCTTTTGGGGCTTTTTAATTTGTGGGGGATGCAGGTTTAAGGGGAGGCGTGGTACAAACGGGATATGAATGGTCTGTGACTTTTTTTCTGTGACTTTAAACCAAAGGGGTTGCCCAAAGAGTAGAGTATCCATTTTACGTTGTGGATGTTAAAATTTAGCTTCTCCAGCCTTGTTTGGGGGGTAAAATGAAGGTTTGTTGCTCTCCCCCTAGATTTAATGGTAATCGCTCATAATCGTGCTCACTATCGAAAAACCTTATCGATAGCGGCCGCTACGCTACGATCGATTCGATAGCCAACGCAAACGCCCCAAAACTATGAGGAGTCCCGTAATCGCTTTTATCAAACGATGGACAACAATTGTTAGGTGAGAAAATCAAACACAAAAACCATTGCGGAAAACACAACGGTGGGGGCCGTTATGGCTGAGAAATTTTTTTGTCCATTTTCTGGGCACACCAATGGGACACAGTTGGAAGGGAACTAAATGTATTGGATATTTTTAAAATTTTGTAAAAAAAAAAAAATGAAAAGTGGGGGTGCAATATTTTTCGGCCCCCCCTTAAGTTAATACTCGCCTTTAGTGCAGGAAACGCCTAGAAGTTCAGTGAGGTCTCTAATGTTCCCAATGTTTCCTAAATGACTGATATAAATAAAATCCACCTGCGTAACAATCTGATAAATGCACCCTCTGTGATAGTCTCAGGGTTCTGTTTAAAACCAAGAGGGAAATGAAGACCAAAGAACACACCAGGGAGGTCCCGATACTTTGTGGAGAAATTTAAGCCCGATTTGTATCAAAAAGTTTTTCCCAAACTTTTAAAATCCTAAAGGAGCTTGTTGCGTGATCTATTGAAACAAAGGAGACAACCATTCAAATCTACCAAAACCCGGCCCGCCCTCTAAACTTCATTGGGTGAAAAGCAAAAATTTACAGCGAGGGGGGCGAGTCTGTCCAAGGCAACAATCGTTTTGTCACGCCAAATTGGCCCTTTTGGAAAAGTGCAAAAAGAAAGCCATTCTCAAAGATTCCTAAAAAGTCTTGTTTTAAAAATTTGCCACAAACCCCTTTGGGGAAAACCAAACATTTGGAAGAAGGGGGCTCTGGGCAGATGAAACCAAAAACCCAAATTTTTGGCCACAATGCAAACAGCCATCCCCTGAACACACCCTCCCCACGTCAAACATGGGGGCGCCACCCTGTTGGTCTGCTTCTTCAGCAGGACAGGGAAGGATGGTTAAAATTTATGGAAGATTCATGGACCCCAAAAAACCTTTCCCAAGAAAACCGTTGGGGTCTGCAAAAGACCTGAACTGGGACGGAGATTTATCTTCCATCAAAAACAATGAACCCAAAAAAAGCAAAATCTACAATGGAAGTTTACAAATAATTGTACCGGTTTTAGAATGGCCAAGTCACAGTCCAGCCTGAATCCAATCGAGAATCGGGGAAAGCTGAAACTGCTGTCCACAAAACCCCATCCAACCCCTGAGCTCCCGCTGTTTCCAAAAGAATGGGCAAAATTTCTCCTAGAGTGCAAAAATGATAGGACTTACCCCCAAACACTTAAAAAACTGTAAAAGCAGCAAAAATTGGCGCTACAAAGTATTAACTTTAAAGGGGGCCAAATAATTTTTTCACCAACACTTTCGGTTTTTTTTTTTACAAAAGTTTAAAAAAAAAACGATAATTTGTTTCCCCTTCAAAATTGGTTTCCCAAATTGTTGTGATTTTTTCCCAAAAAAACTAAAATGTTTTTTTATTTTGAAGCCTGAAATGTGGAAAAAGTTTGAAAAGTTAAGGGGGGCCGAATTTTTTCAATTTTTGTAAAAAAAGGTGAAAATATTGGCATATGGCTTTACCCACATTTTTTACTTTTTAAAATTTTGTTATAGCACTTTCTCACTTGTCTAAAAAATGGGTGTGGACTCACAGACATGGACTTATCCAACTAAGGACTTAAGATGCTGCAATTTCACTTCAGGTACAAAGGTTCTTAGTAAATTAGAGCTGAAAACACACCAGTGCTACCACTACGATATTTCAAACATACTGCCCCCTTTTTCAACGGAAAATATAAAGTTTTTGGATAACCCTTTTGGTTTTTACGTTACATGATTAAATAAATAATGGCATTTTAAGGCTGTCTAATGCAGGTCATCCTGTCTAAGTGTAATATTGTAAATTCCCCCAAATGTATTAAGTATTATTTTACTTTATCCACCGGCATCCAATCAAAGGGAATTCTGAACTAACAGACTTCAACTTTCATTTAACTGTCTACTAGTGGCATGTCCACAGTTAGAGGTGTCCATGTGGATCCTTGAACCCCGCACTCACTGCCTTACTGGATCATCCACAATTTGAAGCGGCTGTAATATTTTGTGGACTACGTGAAAGGTACATATCTCTAAATTCCTTAGTTCCATCAGGCAACAGAGGATGACACTAAACTGCAATCCAATGTCAATATTCTATTTTCCCCAAGTGCGCCACCCAATTCAAAAATTTTTTTCCTGGTTTTTATACGTTTTTCTTACCCACAAAAATTGTGCACGAAAGGGGAAAAAACTATTGTCCAAAAATTTCCTTGATCACCCTAATCAATATAATAAATCCAATGAAACTATGTAAAAAAAAGGGTGAGTTTTTCTTCTTGTGCAAAAAAAGGGTTATTACTTTTGACAATTATATTTTTGGAAAGGGGTCTCGGAAATAGTTTTCACAAAGTGTCCCCCTGCTTGGACCAGTGGTCTGCTGTAATCTGAGGGAAAACCTAACAGTAACATTGAACTTCTTTGCAGTTCCATTAAAGGGGTTGTATCATTACATTAAATGGTCTTAGAAAAACGTAAAACAAAAACTTTGAATTAGATGCTTTTAAAACTGTCTTGTTTTCCTTCCCCTTTATCTTCTTTTTCTGAAAACACTTTTCCAGTCCGGTTGGATTCCACCCCCTTTATTTAATTGGTGAGGCTCTACAATTTCATTCTGTTGGCCCCGGGCATATTCACGGGAGCATGCTGCATCCTGCCTCTCTCATCAAATAAAGGGGGAAAATTTTATCGCACAGCCAGCCCCCCACAGTAAAACCAGTTCTTCTACAATCGAAAATAGCGAATTGTCTCGATGCCAATCTCCTGTGTGTAAAAATAGAAAAAAAATTGTGCTGCTCTGGATGATTTCATAGAAATGGATTCAACTGCAAAAAAAACCTCCGCTATAAGAGGAGAATGATCTGCCTAAGTTCTAGAAGATAGACTAAAATGCCCTTTAAAAAAAAAGATGCATAGGGGAGGAATACATAGTGACACGTGGACAAAGACAGGGGGGGGTGGGGGAGCAGGATGTGTTCCCTTTCCCCCACTGACCTAAAAAACACACTGACTCTGGAGCGGCCCTGAACGTGATGTCATCCCCCTTCAGTTAAGAAATCCCCCTACGGGGGGGGACAAACCCCCCGGGATTGAAGGTAGAAACTGAAATACAAAGAAAAAAGTGAACTGATAAAGCAAAAAAATCCCCTTAAAGGGGAAATTGTGCAGGGTCAGCACCTATTCAAAACAGATTTATCAATATCATCTAAAACAGACCTGTACAACATTTCTGGGGGTTGGAGCTGGATTGACCCCGACCACCTCTGAATGCCCCCAGATCACCAAGGAATGCCCTTGGACTGCCAAGCAACACCCCCACATTGGGGTGGGGTTAATATAGATCCCGCCCCCTTTTTGGGGCTCCAGGTTTCCAAAGGCTTAGCAGGCTACAAAAAGCCCACAGGGCCCTACATTTTGCAGACCGGGCTAAAAAATTTTAAAATTAAACTTGGAATAACATGGTGTTTATAAATCTGGGGGGATGTTAGACTGTTTAAGGGGGGGTTTTGCCAAAATAACCCAAAAATACGGTAAAATCAAACACTCATTGGTGCTATGTAAAACAATGTTTTTCCCGCACGTCATTTTGGGTGTTATGCACCGGGTAATACTAGACTGAATAGGAGGCAGGACCATTGCACTGTTGAAAATACGCGCTGGCCAGTACATACTTTCAACAGCAGGCGTATTGCAGTGTGCACCACAATACGCTGTATGAACATACCCTACATTTACATCTTTTATTAGGGCTTTTGTTAAGCTGTAACGTCGTTTCCCCGAAGTCCCCGAGATGGGGCACAGAAGTGTTGAGAAGCTCTTCTAAAGTGCGAAATGAATGTGTTAAGCATGTAAGTCACTATTTTGGTCACAAATTGCCATGGCTTGTCTAGGTGTTATAGGACAAGACGGTTCCTTCAGAGCCAGGGACACTTTTTGTAACCATGTCTGGCCAAGAGGTTAGCTCAGAATTCAGTATATGAAGATGAGTTTTCTAAATCAGATAACCTATTCAAATAATGCGCATTTTTGAGCTTTTACTTTAACATTTTCTGAAGGTGCATTTACTGAAGTAATGTTTTTTTTTGGTTTGTCAGGGTGGATTGCTTACCTATTTTCTAACTGTATTGAGAATAAGTCTATACCTTTTTTCAGTGGATTTTTTCCTGGCATTTTTACAAGCAAGTGGGAAAAAAAAGGGAACAATCCACCCGAAAAAACCAAAATCACCCTAGGGTGCAAAAGCTTCCGTACCACAAAAATTGCAAAGCTTAACGGGAATAACAGTTTAAACAGAGTTTTAAAAACCTGGGGGTTTTTGTTTTAAAAATTTTGGACAGGCCCCAAATAGCATTCTTTGGGGACTGATTTTATTGCAACTCGGGGGGAGGGAAACCCCCGGGAGAACAACAGCAAAACACACTGCTTTTTTAAATCGGGAAAATCCGAAAACACAAGCCCCCCAGAGAATTTTGGGACGCACAAGTTTGGAAACCGGGTGCAATACCAGACTAAGGGGTTGTTCTCCCCTTTTTTTGAAAACAAAAAAGATGGGTTTTTCCAGCCATCATACCGCTCAGGAAGGAGATGGGTTCTGTGTCTCAGACATGAACGTGCTCCACTCTGTGCATATCAACCCAAGAACAAAAGCAAAAGACCTTAGGAAGATGCTGGCAGAAGTTGATAAGATTGTGTCATTATCCAGATTGAAACAAATACTGTATCAACAAGGGCTGAAAGGTCACTCTGCCAGGAAGAAGCCATTGTTCCAAAATAAACATATAAAAGTCAGATGAATGTTTGCAAATGCACACAGGAACAAAGACCTACATTTTTGGAGACATGTCCTGTGGTCTGATAAATCTAAAATTAAACTGTTTGGCCATAATGACCATCGTTATGTTTGGGGGGAAAAGGGAGAAGCTTGTTAGCCCTAGAACACCATCCTAACTGTGAAACACGGGAGTGTCAGAACCATGTTGTGGGGTTGTTGTGTTGCAGGAGGGACTGATGCACTTCACAAAATAGATGGCATCATGAGGAAAGAAGATTATGTGGAAATACTGAAGCAACATCTCAAGACATAAGCCAGGAAGCTTAGGAGGAAATGGGTCCTCCAAATGGACAATGTCCTGAAGCATACTGCCAAACTGGCTACAAAGTGGCTTAAGGATAAACAAGTCAATAAACAAGTCAATGTTTTGGAGTGGCAATCAAAAAGTCCTGATCTCAATCCTATTGAAAATTTATGAGCAAAACTGAAAAGGCAGGTGTGAGCAAGGCGACCTACAAACATGACTAAGCCACACCAGTTCTGTCAGGAGGAATGGGCCAAAATTCCTACCAACTATTGTGAGAAGTTTGTGGAAGGATATCCGAAGTGTTCAGACGGTTTAAGGGCAGTTCTTTCTCTCATTATTCTGGCATTTGGCAAATATAAATAATTTTGGTAATAATAATTGACCTAAAAGGGGTAAGGTTAATTCTGATTCATGTCAGATAGCAAGAAAAATACGCATTTGTGTCTTTTTATATATTTTATGTAAACTTTTGGTTTCAACTGTACATAGCAAGTTTACAGCTTGCAGTGCATTTTCTTCACACAATATGAAAGAAAACTTTTGTTTAGTTTTGCTTCACTATTGAATAGTCTCAATTGCAGGGCCGTCTTTTGATTACTTTAACACCTTTTTCATATGTCCTAAATGTAGATGTGTCCGCTCATTAACTTATTTAGCTAAAACCAAAAATTGCTTCTAGTGCTGTTTTTTAGTATTGAAGGACCATAGGAAACATAATGAAAATAATGATTTTCTTGAACTTGTATAGATATTCTATCAACAAAGATTTAGGTAATTAGCTTTGGACAAGGTGGAAGTCCAACATATGAGAGGGCTACCATCTCTGCTTACATTTTTTAACCCAGAAAGCTGAATATCAGATTCTCCACACTTGTGTCTCTTTTCTTTCGATTACTTACATGAATCCATGAGGCCAGAAAAAGTAGCTAGTATGGTTGTATTGCCTAATATTAGTCAATGTTGGTGCTGGTTATGTACCAAGGATAAACTCAACAGAACACACACCATGATATCACAGAATGTAGAATTATCCCAACTTTAGCAGAGCTTTTCAATGGCTTTTCTTCTGATATAAGAACAGATAAAACAGAAAGCCATAATTTCATCATCAAGTTAAACTTTGCTACAACTTTATGTATTATTAACCTTATAACCAGTGTTGGACTGTGTGGGCCCATCAGTGAAGTTAATTCTTTTGGCCCACCAGTGGAGCTGATTCTTGGGGTCCATCCTACAGCTACTGCACATGACTGCACATGCCTCTCTTTCTCTGCCTTTTCCTCTGATAAGCAGCCCCAAGCCTATCATGCCCAGGGTTCCACCATGACTAGTGCTCAACAAGGCCAGTAAGCCACTGGGGGTCCATGGCTGCCCATAACCCTAACCAAGAACTTCTGGACTAGCACCAGAGAAAAAGCATGATGGTCGCTAACTGTCCTGGGGCAAAGGTAATAAGAGAAGCTTTTTGTTTTGTTTTTTAGATTAGAAGGTGGTGGTAGCTTATTCCAGATACAATTGCACTTTAGCCCAAGAGTGTGAAAGACCAAAAGACCACTTCATATTGTACCAGTATATTAAAAGGCACAATAGGTAAGTAGGGATTCCCCGGTACAGTTTTTGTATTAGGATCGAGAAGCTTCAAGTTATCCCTTCTATAACTTCACATCTCTTTTCTAGGGTTTTCATTCACTGTCACTGCAATAAATCATTATTTTGTGATACCAGTGCTTGTGTTATCACATAGATGTACATGTGAACAGTATCTGAATTGAACAGAGCTTGTAACTTCCTTTTAAATATGTTTAGCACTAAACTGACAGGAAGTGAGAGTTTCTATTGCTGTCACACACAGAAACTTTAAGAACAAAAAAAAGTTTGGTACTGTGTTAGCCAGTTAAAAAAGTCACACTGCATCTGAATAATAGAAACAATCTTGTAGTTATGATACTAGTTATGAGACTAACTAAAATACAAGGAATGATGTCAAACAGCAAGCCTGTGAGATCCCCTAGATACCTTAAAGGGGTTGTCTCACTAGAAAGATTGCTTTTTATGTGAAAGATCTTGTAAAAACAAGTCCCTTTGCAATATGTGTCCATTAACAGTGTCCTACCTACTCTGAGATATCCCTTCTTATATGGGTTGCATCAGCTCCTCGGGTCGCTATAGCTACAGACCTGTTTGATCTATCCTGATAGGCTGCCAGCACTGGTTGCCATAGCTACAGACCTGGCTTCTACTGCAGCCTAGTGGAAGCCAGTAAACACGCCCCTGAATTCAAAGTAAAACCAAGTAAACAGAACTGAGTTAAGATGAATCAATATAGTGAGACAACCCCTTTAATCAAGCATGATACAACAGTGTTTAGAAAGTAAACACACAGACACACATAAATGTATGAATAAATATACACACATAAATATATAAGTAAATATATATATAAATATGCCTCCATGTTTGAGACATGTTGAATAAACTGTAACTATATACTTCTAAGTGCTTGCGCTGCAAGTAAGGCTTGCAAAAACCTTTTCTGCTCAGTCTCTGTAAGGGTATGTTCACACGATGTACTGCGGCGCGTACAGTACATGCCGCAGTACATCATGTGTTTCAGGAACTCACTCTAATACGCGTGTACTCCTGCGGAGCGGGGGGGGCCGGCAGCCCACTGGCCCCATTGGCAAGCATTTCTCGTGGTGCGTATTCACCGCAAATAATTGACATGTCACTTATCTCCCCGCTCGTACAATACGATCGGGAGAGGAGACGTAATCCATAGTTCTCTATGAGAGCTATGGATTACTGTAATTATGGGGCGCATTTTCCCACATATTAAGTGCAGTAAGCCGCTAATTGCGCCCCAAAATAAGCCGTGTGAACATACCCTAATTCCTTTCTGTACCAAACCCACCTCTCATCCTAATATTAAACAGCAGTAGACTGCACCTGCACCTCACTCATCTTTAACCCCTTCCTGTGGCAGTCTATTTTTTCCCTCCCCGCCTTCCAAGAGCCATAGTTTTATATTTTTGCATCTATAAAGACAAATAAGGGCTTTAATTTTGCAGGACAAATGTACTTTCTAACAATATTCTTCACCCTACCACAGAATATACTGTGAAACAGAAAACAAACTCTAAGTAGAGCAAAATTTGAAAAAAATTACTTGCATCATGTTTGCGGGGGTTTTGTTTTTATGGGGTTCACTCTTCGGTATAAATGATGTATTATCTGCAGGTTGATATGCTCCTGGCAGTACCAACCATGTAGGGTTTTCATTATAATATAGTACCGTAAAAAATGTCAAACAATTTAGATTTTTTAAATTTGTTCTATTTTCCGCGACCAATAACTTTTTTATACTTCCACCTATGGACCTGAGTGAGGGTACATTTTTTGCTGGCTGAAGTATTCTTTTTTTGTTACCATTTTGGGATAGATGTGACTTTTTGCTCACTTTTATTCTAAATTTTAGGGGATGTAAAATGACAAAAAAAATGCAATTTTGGCATCAGGAATTTTTTTCTTTAACAGTGATCAGCCTACGGGATAAATGATGGTATATTTTAATACATCAGACTTTAACAGATGTGGCGATACCAATTATCTGTAACTTTTTTATTATTTTTTATTTGTAAAATGGCAAATAATGGGGATGTGAACTTTTAATATTTTTTTTACACTTTTAAACATTCTTTTTTTCACTAGAACTTTGAGTCCCCTTTGGGTACTTGACCACTAGGGGGCACGAACATTTGTACACCTTTCTATATTGTGTAAACAATACAAAAAGGTGAACAAAGATGGCAGTTTTACCTTTCCTGCCTGTGGCAGAAAGTGGTAAAACAGGAAACATGGCGGCGATGGAAGATATCACAAGGCTTCTTGCTATTATGTTAACCGATCAGCGCCGTGCGACATCATTTCTCACTGCAGCAGCGTTTAAGTGAGTGAAAAATGGTGCCAAGCGGTACCGATCAGTTAAAATGTGATCTGGAAGTCTTGTGTAAGGGATTAAACAGCAGGGTATGGAGCTGGCTTCATTCCCAGCTGTTACTGGCTGGTGTCAGCTGCAATTAGCAGCTGACACCAGCCTTCTATGTAGCAAAGCCTACTGATAGTCTGACATACTCATATGTCAAATACCAGTAAGTCAGTAAGGGGTTAAAAACTTCTCTAATAAAGAGATGAAGAACAAAATAATTAGGTAGCTCTGAAAATCACCTAAAGTCCACAGCTATGGCTACTAGGAAAACTGCATTATATTCTACAATATCAGAATGATCATCGGAAACTTTTTCCAGACCTTCCACTGCTATGTTAAGACAAAAAACATTATGATAAAGAGTTTACTATTCTGTGATAGACGAAAAAGGAACTAATCATTGCAGCTAAAAAATCTCTTCTCATATGCAGTGAAGGGAATAATCATTTGATCCCTTGCTGATTGTGTAAGTTTGGCCACTGACAAAGACATAAACAATCTATAATGTTAAGGGTAGGTTAATTTTAACATTGAGAGATAGAATATCCAAAATAAAATCCAGAAAATCACATTGTATAAATTATATAATCCTTTAGACGCCGCAACAGAGATCGTGGGGCCCTGATCGGTTAACATGGCAGCTGTAAGCCTGGTGAAGGCTTCCATCCCTGCCATGTTTTCTATTTTACTACTTCCTACCATAGGCTGCCATCTTTTAAAATATAACATCATTTATCCAATACACTGAACACAGTAGATGAAAAAAAAATTCAATAGGCAAAATTGCGTTTTTGTTTTTTTTTTGCTCATTTCATGTCCCCTAAAAATTGGAATAAAGGTGATCGAAAAGTTGCATGTATTCCAAACTGATACCAATAAAAAGCACACTTCAGCTCGCAAGAAAATGCACCCTCACTCAAGTCCATAGGTGGAAGTAAAAAAAAGTTATTGGTTGCAGAAAATTTCACCGTGGCAAAAATGTAAAAAATAGAAAATGTTTGGATTTTTTTTTAATGGTACCAAAACATAGGGCGACATGTATGAACAGGCTTTTCACCTGTTTTGGGGAGTAAACTGCGCCTCCCGGCCCGAATCCCCCTGTCAGACGCAGGGATGTGATGTTAGGCACAGCATTCGCCACTTTCAGCTGCGCCCCACATGAAGGGGCCGGCAGTGGGTGCGGTGTAGGCGTTCCGGGGCGGGACGCGGCGCGCTCGAAAACCCCGAGGCATGTACGATGGCGGCTTGCCAAAGCGTGGCAAGCGCAATGCAGCGCTCTTCAGCTCCGACAGTCAGACCTGGTTTATTTTGGTCTAAATGCTCCGGCGGAGGCGAAGTGAAGCAAGAACGGAACATGCGAGGAAGCATACAGAAGATCACAAGAGAAATCTCGGCGCTCCGCTCCGTGCAGCATGGAGAAAGATTCCAAAAAATCGCCTTTATAAAGGCGTAAAACATTATCAGAAAAAGAGCTCAAACCTCAAAAATAATAAATATTGAAAAAAAAATCCCTTTCCACAAATTGAGAACGCCGCAATATCAGGAATTAGGATATTGGAAATTGCCGGGAAATACAGTAATTCAAATTCTGAAAGCTATGCTCATTGGTCGGCATAAACCAGCCATTCAGAATAGGAGCGACAGTGAACCATTAAAACCTATGGAGAGCTATTGACCAATCAGAATCAAAGGCGGGACTGTTCAAAATACAGTAAAAATGCAGAAAAGAGCTGATTGGCTGAGCTAGCGGGGGCTTGGCTATCTCGGCTAATCAGAATAGGAGCGACAGGGACCCATTATAGCCTATGGAGAAGTTTGAACCAATCAAAATCAAAGGCGGGACAGTTCAAAATACAGTAAAAATACAGAAAAGAGCTGATTGGCTGTAAGCTATTCTCATTGGTCGGCATAAACCAGCCAATCAGAATAGGAGCGACAAAGACCCATTATATCCTATGGAGGAGTATTGACCAAACAGAATAGGAGCAACAAAGACCCATTATATCCTATGGAGAAGTTTGGACCAATGAAAATCAGAGGGGGGACAGTTAAAAAATACAGTAAAAAATACAGAAAAGAGGTGATTGGCTGAGCTAGCGGTGGCTTGCCTATCCCAGCCAATCAGAGCGCGAGCTACTTCTCCCATTGTAGTCTATGGAGAGATCGGCGCAATGCAATCTCGGCGCTCAGCGCCGTGCGACATGGAGTATGATTAAAAAACTCATTTTTATTAAGTGTAAATCATTATCAGATAAAGAGCTGTTAAATCCCGAACAACGCGTTTGTCGCCGAGACCGGCGCTACATAGGGAATTGCAAAAGAGAGACTTGCCGGGAAATACAGTAATTTAAATTGTTTAAGCTCTTCTCATTGGTCGCCATAAACCAGCCAATCAGAATAGGAGCGACAGTGGCCCATTCTAACCTATGGAGGAGAATTGACCAATCAGAATAGGAGCGACAGGGACCCATTATATCCTATGGAGAAATATTGACCAATCATATTCAAAGGCGGGACAGTTAAAAATAAAGTAAAAAGGCAGAAAGCGTTGAAGCGGCGGGGGCTCGTCCAACTTAGTCAATCAGAGTGCAAGTTACTTTCTCATAGAGTTCTATGGGAAAAGAAATGCAGAGCGAGCTCTGTTTGTGATTGGCTAAGTTAAAAGAGGCGCGGTTATTTGGACCAATGTGAGAGCGAGCGACGCTCCTATGGGTTTTCTAATGCAATCTGAAATAAAAAATGTACATGGCCGAAATCAAATGATAAGACTACAGAAGTTGTCCCGATGTGTATATAAAATGAATAATAATATGGGGGTAACAGACAAAAAATATTAAATCAATAAAATCATGTTTATTTCTTTATTTTCGTTACACCAATACTATTGATCCTTGCCTAACGAGAATAAAGAAATAAACCTGATTTTATTGAATTAATATTTTTTTTATTTACCCCCATATTATTAGTCATTTTATAGACACATCGGGACAACTTCTGGAGTCTTATCATTTGATTTCGGCCATGTACAGTTTTATTCAGATTCCATTAGAAGACCCATAGGAGCGTCGCTCGCTCTCCCATTGGTCCAAATAACCGCGCCTCTTTTAACTTAGCCAATCACAAACAGAGCTCGCTCTGAATTTCTTTTCCCATAGAACTCTAATGAGAAAGTAGCTCGCGCTCTGATTGGCTAAGCTGGACGAGCCTCCGCCGCTTCAACCAATCAGCTCTTTCTGCCTTTTTACTGTATTTTCAACTGTCCCGCTTTTGAATATGATTGGTCAATATTTCTCCATAGGTTAGAACGGGTCCCTGTCGCTCCTATTCTGGTTGGTCAATTCTCCTCCATAGGTTAGAATGGGCCACTGTCGCTCCTATTCTGATTGGCTGGTTTATGCCGACCAATCAGAAGAGCTTAAACAATTTGAATTACTGTATTTCCCGGCAATTATCTCTATTGCAATTCCTTATGCAGCGCCGGTCTCGGCGACAAACGCGTTGTTAGGGATTTAACTGATTTATTTTTAGAGAAGGTTTCAGCGCTTTATCTGATAATGTTTTACACTTAATAAAAATTATTCTTTTATTCATACTCCATGCCGCACGGCGCTGAGCGCCGAGATTGCATTGTGCCGGTCTCTCCATAGACTACAATGGGAGAAGTAGCTCGCGCTCTGATTGGCTGGGATAGCCAAGCCCCCGCTAGCTCAAGCAATCAGCCCTTTTCTGCCTTTTTACTGTATTTTGAACTGTCCCGCCTTTGATTTTGATTGGTCCAAACTTCTCCATAGGATATAATGGGTCTTTGTCGCTCCTATTCTGATTGGCCAATTCTCCTCCATAGCTTATTATGGGTCTTTGTCGCTCCTATTCTAATTGCTCAATTCTCCTCCATAGCTTATAATGGGTTTTTGTCGCTCCTATTCTGATTGGCTGGTTTATGCCGACCAATCAGAATAGCGTATTGATTTTGAATTACTGTATTTCCCGGCAATTCTTTCTATTGCAATTCCAGATGTATCGCCGGTCTCGGCGACAAACGCGTTGTTCAGGATAGAATTGATTTATGTTTATAGAATGTTTCAGCTCTTTTTCAGAGAATATTTTACACTTAATAAAAATGTTATTTTTTATCATACTCCATGCCACACGGCGCTGAGCGCCGAGATTGCATTTGCGCCGATTTCTCCATAGACTACAATGGGGAAGTAGCTCGCTCTGATTGCTGAGATAGCAGCCATCGCTAGCTCAGCCAATCAGCTCTTTCTGCTTTTACTGTATTTGACCTGTCCCGCCTTTTTTGATTGGTCAATACTTCTCCATAGGCTATAATGGGTCTTGTTGTCCTATTCGCTTGCGAGATACCAACCCCGCTAGCTCAGCCAATCAGCTCTTTTCTGCATTTTTACTGTATTTTGTACTGTCCCGCCTTTGATTCTGATTGGTCAATAGTTCTCCATAGCTTATAATGGTTCACTGTCGCTCCTATTCTGATTGGCCGGTTTCTGCCGACCAATGAGAATATCTTTCAGAATTTGAATTACTGTATTTCCCGGCAATTTCCAAGATCCGAATTCTTGAATTAGGATATTGGAAAGTGATTTTGTTTTATTTTTTTTATTTGTGAGGTTTGAGCTCTTTTTCTGAGAATGTTGAACGCCTTTATAAAGGCGATTTTTGATTCATACTCCGCACTGACATGTGGAATTATTTCTCGCTGTTCTCCAGCCTGTCTCGCATCGGAACAGATTTTCGGCCCAGTCCCTTCTGTGCCTAAGTCCCGCACTGCTCCCATGTCCCCGCACTGTGCCCCACACACTGGCGAGGCGCAGGGAACTTTTCCCCGCATGTATGAGCGCACCTCTTCGGACGGCGAATCATAGGCGCAGCGCCGCACTTCGCCTCAGTTCCCGCACTGCGCCCCCCACACTGGCGAGGCGCGGCGGACTTTTGCCCGCATGTATGAGTGCACTACCTTGGGCGGCGAATCATAGGTGCAGCGCCGCACTGCGCCTAAGTCCCGCACTGCACCTCAAACACTGGCGAGGCGGACTTTACATAGGATGTAGGAGCGCGCCCCAGTGCTGACATAAATCAGGCGCAGATTTCGCCGGAAAACCAGCGGAAAGGTGCGCCCCGACGTGGCAAGATTCATACATGTCGCCCATAATGTACATACATGTTTGGTATTGTCAGATGTGTATCAACTTGTAGCAACCTGGCTCCTTTCTCTACTAGCCTTGATGTGCTGCCAGTTCTTTCCTAGAGTGCATGAGCTTGCTGTTGTTCATTTTGGGTATGTTCACACGGCGTGTGTTTGGATCCAAGTTTCGGACCCAAAATGGACCCAAACACACATCTAACAATGTGCATTGTGATTTACATTAGTTTCAATGTAAAACACGCATCGACGTTCAAATGTCTGATCGCCGATGCGTGTTTTACATGTGTCTTTCTGATGCATCTTTCGGATCCGTTCAAAGAATTGTAATGTCAATTCTTGATCCATTTTATGCAGCAAACATCCTATTTAAAACTATAGGGTGCGTTTCTGCTGCAGCCAAAACGCATCCAAACACGCAGCACACCTTGGGCACGTCTTTGGATGCGTTTTACTAAGCCATTTTCAATTCATTTTTTGGCTTGAAAAACGCAGCGTGAACGTACCCTTAAAGGGCCTCGCCCCTGGATTTGAAATTGAATCTGATAGAATTAGCTCAAGTGTACGACAGTTCAAACGATAAAACCCCATTAACATTGAAAATGAAGGATCTTATAAACGGACACATTTCTCTTAACTTCTTACTTGAACTTCAACCACAGCAGTAATCTCATCATGGGAACAGGGCATAGTCAGTTCTATATTTTATTATAGTTAATTTACTACTCCACTGCACTTATAAAGCATGTAAATCTCGAGGGACAATAAGATTTATTGTCTAATAGACATGACCGAACATTACTTTTATGAGGTGTCCATAATATTTATGTTGACAAGTTGGGACTGAGAAAGTTTGAAAAAATATGTTCTTTTTAACCACTAAGTGAAATAAATGATATAGAATCCCAGTAAGTGGCAGTGGTCTACAATTAAATGCATAATTATATAAACTGGTAGCAGATCAAAGATTGCAGGGTCTTTCAAGATATATTGCAGATTAGTATACTTTCTTAGGGCCTAAATAAGGAACTAAAAAGCACTCTTTCTTTAGTCAATTTGTTTTCCCTTTAAATGGTTAATGATAACAAGTTAAAAAAGCATATTTACTTAGGCGGGGTACTCTATATATGGCCTTCTGTAATGCTGTGTATAGTACCATATTAAATTGCCTTACGTTTAAGTCATCTATAACTTTGGGAAAATTAAATTTTCTTTGGGAAACTTAAAAGACTAAACTCTTACCTTTTTGATGTTATAGATGCGAATCAATACTCCTTTGCCTCTGTCATTTAGTATCACGAGCTTTTCAGCTAGCTTGTGTTGGTGGGTTTAAACCCCAAAGAATTTTGCCCCCAGAAAACGGGTCTGATCATCCTTTATCCCTTTACAATTCGCGACCGCTGAAGACGGCACCCTCCTGAATATCTCTGTAATGTATTCAGACTCCGTGAGATGAAATGGCAAATGAACTTTTGAGCACTTCCCCTTCCCTTGGGAAAGTTGGACTTGTATTGGCAGGTCACAAAAGCTAGAGGCCCACATAATTTGGGTTATACACACGAAATATAGAAGTATGTGTACTTCCACAGTCCCACTTCCTTTTTTTTGGGTTTTGATTGCGCTGCATCTTCTGTAAAAGTTTTAAGGCTTCCCGATCTACAGCTGTGTTGTTTTGTTAATTTTTCCTTTTTTTCCTTAACTTGTGCTTTGAGACATAAAAATAGTTTGTTTTTCTCAATAATCAAAGTCTTATTCAAAAACTGAACATACTGCAGTCAATATGGTACAGAATAGATTCTGTGTATAGACAATAACCCATGCTACATTAAAATATACATGCTAATGTTCCACCATTATATATCATATTTGTTGCATACATCATAAAAATGAACAATGTTTGCACCAAAGTTTGGGGTCCAAAAAGGATCAAAGTCAAATGCAACCTAAGGCTATGTCTATACAGCATTAGATTTTGGTCGTGTTTATCGGGGATCGTGTGCTGTAGTTAATTTGCCGGTTTTTTACTGAGGGTCTCCAAACCCCAAACCTTTTCCCGCAAATTTTTAAAGGCAGTTGTTATTCCTCTGTACCGCCGTCGAAATATCGGAGCCCCAATTTACTGGGCCGCTAGGAATGCGAAATCTGACCGCGTATTTTTTTGAAAAAAAAAACAGCGGTTCAGCGCAGGCCAGCGATTGAAATTTTGGGTTTGGTTTTTTGGGTGGCTTTTCATTGTGTAGGATGCCTAACTCTGACCGCTTCAGTTCTAGTTGACTAATTGATTTTTGGTAGTATTCCCCAAAATTGACTGCACGGGTATGTTCGCACAGTGTCTTGTGGTGCATACCTGTGTGTGCCACAAGACACCGTGTGTTTAGAGCAGGGGTCCTCAAAAAATCAGCCCCCGGGGGACTTTTATCCCCCCGCCGCAGTCCACAAGGGCCCTGCTGAAAACCTACCCAGGGCCCCCGTGTTGCGCTGTCGCATGCTAGGGGGTTGCCCCGGGGGGTGCGGGTGAGTGAGGGCCATCGGAGCAGCGCAAAAAGCAGGGGCCAGCTTAGGTAGAAAGGGGGGGGGGTGGGCACTCTGCGAGGGGGGAGGTGCCTGAGTGATGAGGGTGGACACTTCAATATATGGGGGTGCCTGTGAGTGGTGGAGTGCCGCCCTCCATCACTCCCCAAGTAGTTCCCGGCGCCGCCGCTACCGCCACTGCTATCCGCCGCCAATCCTTAGTGTCCTCAGTCGATACCGGTCGCTAAGGTATCGACTTAGGACCTTGCCGATGGCAGCGGCGCTGGGACTAACTGTATGTGCGTCCACCGGACAGGCTTCGGCGGAGCAGTGAGCGATAGCTCTCCACTCCGCAGAGTACTCGGGTGAGCCGCATCCTTCCTGCAGCTCATCAGAGTACACAGCACAGGCGACGTGAGCGTCATCACACTGCGGCGCGGCCTTGTGACGTCACACTGCCTGTGAAGAAAGACCGGTAGCAGCAACAGCGTCAGAGAGCGAGGTAAGGTGAGTTCCATTAGTTTTTTATTTTTAATTATCTCTATACTTGCTGGGGGCCCTATAATCTAACTAATGATGTGCAGGGGGGGGGCAGCTATAAAAGTGCAAGGGGGCAGCTATAAAAGTGCAAGGGGGCAGCTATAAATGTGCTGTGGGCAGCTATAAATGTGCAGGGGGCAGCTATAGGAACATGTGCAGGGGAGCAGCTATAAATGTGCAGGGGGAGCTATAAATGTGCAGGGGGGCAGCTATAAATGTGCAGGGGGGGCATCAATAAATGTGCAGGGGGCAGAAATAAATGTGCAGGGTGGCAGAAATAAATGTGCAGGGGGCAGCAATAAATGTGCAAGAGGGCAGCTATAAATGTGCAGGGGGGCAGCTATAAATGTGCAGGGGGGAGCTATAATCTACCTAGAAATGTGCAGGGGGAGCTATAATCTACCTAAAAATGTGCGGGGGAACATATAAGCTACCTATATACGTGCTATGGGACCTATAAACTATCTATATACCTGCTGGGGACCTATATATCCACTGAGGGACATATAACCTGCCTATATGGCTATCAGAAGACAGTGACGCATAAATATTGTTTTATTTATACAGTAAAAACTTTCTTATTTTAAAAAAGCGCTTCAACATGAAAAACTATATAAATTGGTTATCGCCGTAATCGTATTGACCCACAAAGTAAAACTTTTTTTTTAAACTATTTTCCGGCCCTCCAATGGTCTGAAGGACCGTGAACTGGCCCCCTGTTTAACCCCTTAAGGACCCGCCGTTTTTTTTTTGGGGAGACACGTTCGTTTTTCCCTCCTCGCCTTCTGAAAGCCATAACTTTTTTATTTTTCCACCTACATAGACACATGAGGGCTTTTATTTTGCAGGACAAGAAGTACTTTCTAATGGTGTTCTTCATTAAACTATAGAATATACTGGGAAACCGCAAAAAAATTCCAGGTGGGACAAATTGTGAAAAAAAAAACGTATTTTCGCAATTTTTCTGGGTGTTTTGCTTTTGCGGCATTCAATCTTCGGTAAATATAATGTGTTATCTGTATTCTACAGGTTGTTATGCATCCGGCAATATCAAACATATAGGGTTTCCGTTATGTTTTGGTACCGTAAAAAAAATCCAAACATTTTCTATTTTTGACATTTGCGCCACGGCGCCATTTTGTGCGACCAATAACTTTTTTGTACTAACACCTACGGATGTCAGTGAGGGGGCATTTTTTTCGGGCTGAAGTGTACTTTTTATCGCTAGCAATTTGGAATGCATGCGACTTTTTTGATCATTTTTATTCCAATTTTTGAGTGACGTAAAATGACCAAAAAACGCAATTTTGGCGTTTGGATTTTTTTTCTTCTACGGTGTTCAGCATACAGGATAAATGATGTTATATTTTTATAGATCAGACTTTTTCGGACGCGGCGATACCAAATATGTGTAACTTTTTTATTATTTTAATGATTTTATTTGTAAAATGGGGAAGGGGGGTGATTTGAACTTTTAATACTTTTTTTTGTACTTTAAAACTTTATTATTATTTTTTTTTACTGTAACATTTAGTCCCCCTATGGTGCTTGACCACTAGGGGGCGCAATTGTTAATACAGCCTAATGCATAGGCAATGCATTAGGGTGTACAAAGATGGCGGTTTCCCCCACTTCCTGTCTACGGCCAGAAGTGGGGCAAACCGGCAAATGTAAGTGACGGGAGCCTTCACAGGACTCCCCACCACCGTGTCCGGTCGTCGGATCGGTGCAGCATAGCTGCGCTGATGCCGATGACTGTAACGATGGGTGCGCGGCCATCGATTCAGACGCTGCGGCCATCTTTGCCGCGGTGTCTGATGGGTTAAACAGCGCCAGCGGGCGGAGCCACCCGCTGGTGCTGTTACTGCCGGGTGTTAGTGCCGATTAGCAAAGCCCCTTAGCGGCCCTGGGACGTACTCATACGTCCAGGGTCGTTAAGGGGTTAAAAATTTTGAGGACCCCTGGTTTAGAGGAATGCGCTTGGCGGTCCTATGCCAGCCCCATTCACTTTCATTATCCCAGCCGCGTATATCCCGGAAAGAAGTGACATGTCACTTCCTTCTGTCCGTGTTTAATACACGGCAGGGAGAGGGCAGGTAATCATATCACTCTGTGAGAGCTATGATTACTGTAATTAAAAGACGTATTTCAAGACGCATTGCAGTGCAATTACGCCCCAAAATAGGTCCTGAAAGATGCGGCGTGAACATAACCTAACTGTAATCCTGTGTTTTTTACTCGCTTTGAATGGGTTAAAAAAAAGGCTCACAGAAATATTAAAGACGCCTTCACTAGGAATCTTTTAAACAGCTCACAGAAAGAAAAAGTATTCCAAGTAAAATGCAACTGACTTTTATTTTTATGAAAGAACAATTCCCAAAAAATCCATGACCAATTAGCATGAGTATGCCAAGTAAATATGTTAATCACCAGAGAAATTATATATACACACACATATATATATATATATATATATATATATATATATATATATATATATATATATATATATATATATATATATAGTGTCTCTACCGTCTCATATCACCAAGACCCCAAGATGTTGGGTCAAAAATTCGTATCACACGTACTATAAGGCACTCATTTCTACCACATTATACCAAGAGACTATTACAATTGACTATCCAATATTGATACCATAAATTATGTCAGTTTTAAGTCCTATCAAAGGAGGAGCACTCGCTCCTATGTCATCACCTCCGTATCCGTGGCTACTATCTGTCATCACCATGTATTTGGGGCTGTTATTAATGTCCCCTGATGAGCCTATTTGATGAAACACGTTGGGCTTTATCATCATGTTTTTGATTTATATCAGGATATTTTTACTATATTGGAGGGTAAGCTACTGATAGGCAGGGTCGCCCCTGTCAGAGCGGGTGCTTCTCTTTTTATATGATTGTCATAGGGTTATCATTTATTTTTGCCAAGGGTTTATTATACCCTTATCTAGGTTTCAAGTATCCAGTTGAAGGATCAGATCATAACCAGGAGACTTCAAATCATGAGTGTATCAGACTGACATAATTTAAGGTATCAATATTGGATAGTTAATTAATAGTCCCTTGGTACAATGTGGTAGAAATGAGTGCCTTATGGTACCTGTGATATGAAATTTTGACTTTACACCATGGTGTATTGGCAATATGAGACAGTAGAGACACTTGTATGTATTACTTTGGTGGTGATTAATATACTTACTTGGCATAGTCATGCTAATTGGTCATGGATTTTATGGAAAATTGTAATGTATATCAATAAAAGTTAATTACGTTTTATCATTGCAGTTTTCAAGGGGTGTGTCCCTGCACATTAATTTACTATTAGCACTAATTGGATAATGTCAGGCTGTTTGGGGACATCCCTCCCTCCACCAATTGGTAACAGTTGACAGATTGGAGAAATAACGGCTATGACTACATGGCTCCTTTAAGACTCTTTCATGTCTGTTGCTTAGCCTCGGACTAGGTTGGAGCACAACTTATACCAGTTTCACCTGTGTCCAATCATATTTCAACCCAGTCGTTCTGTGCTTTATTGCCTGTGATTCTTCTTGTTTCCTGGCTGTTTTCCCTGCCGTTTCTGCAGTTTGAAATTTTTTTTATGGCTTTGGCCTGTTTTTTGGTGTTTCTTCTGCTCCTTGATTTGATAATGGAAACTGTCCTGGCATGTACCACCTGGCTCATCTGACTTCTATAGTTTGTTTTGGGTTTTGTCCAGTTTTCTCTGTCCTCCCTTGTTCATCCTGTCTGTCCTTCCCATTCGTGTCTGTCTTCCTACATCTCTAATGGTGAGATAACCTGGGTCTATCACAGCCAAGTCTATCCTGCTTTGCTACATGCTCTGATGAATATCAAGAAGTAGCCTTAGAGGGTGTTTGATTTTAGTCAGCACTTTTGAGGAGACTCTGTTCGCAGGGCCGCCATTAGGAGAGTAAAGTTGATACTGTTGTATGAGGTCTGGACAAACTCTGAAATAAGTGGGGGGGGGGGGGAGGCTTGCTGCCAGCAGCTGCTGCCCCTTGTTTAATAGATTTTATAAAATAAAAAGGTCTAAGGCGATAAAGGTTGTCTCAGTTGTATGTGCATCCTTGTGATGTAAAGTACAGCTCCTTGACCTGCCTACTACTGCTATGTGCCACTGTGCAGAGGTGCAATGAAGTAATGTCATTACATTTCCTGCACTGCTGTCTGTCCTGGGCCCAAAGTCTAATGCACCCAGCCTCAGGCTTATGGCCTAGAGTATTCTGGGAGCAGCGTCCCAACACAGGCAGCAATGATGATGTCATTCTGCCCATGTCAGACACTAAACAGAAGAGTTAGATGTTCGGCAGGGAGGATGGGGAGAGGTGAATAGAATTATTTTTAATTTTTAATAGAGTGCCCAAATGCCTACCTACCTACTAAAGTGGACTAAATACAAACTGGATCTACCTACCTACTAATGGGCCCTATACACTTACTTACTTAACGGGGAGGCCTATATACATATCTTCTCACTGGGGACTATATATATTTACCTACCTACTGGGAGGCCCTATATACCTACCTACTTGGGTATATATATACTACCTATCTACTGAACAGGATTATATACCTACCTACTGAATAAGCCTATATACCTAACTACCTACTGGGGGAGCCCTATATACCTACCTTTCTGCTGTGGAGACCCTATATACCTACCTACTTGGGGGGCACTATATATACCTACCTACTGGGGGGCTCTGCCTAACTACCAAGAAGTCTACAGTGAAGGAAATAATTATTTGAACCCTTGATGATTTTGTAAGTTTGGCAACTTTAAACACAAAGGTCTTAATGAAGACTTACATCTCATCTGCACCCATTTGGTTAAAAATGATGCTTTCCACTCCTCACGTATGTACTTCTTATAGCAATAACCAAACTTTAAATTTTCATTATATTTTAATCATATTCCGATTTAAAACAGACAACAGTCTAAAAAACATAGAAAAGTGCAGATACTTATCACACAGTAGTGTAGTCCATTTCTCTGCATAGCACAGCAATGAGGATTAGCTGGAAGACACGAGCCACCCGCACACCTGTGCGACGTTTCGAAGACAAATCTTCTTGAGAAATATAATGAAAATGTAAAGTTTGGTCATTGCTATAAGAAAATTTTGTAAGTTTGCCCACTGACAAAGACATGAACAGTCTATAATTTTAAGGGTAGGTTAATTTTAACTTTGATAGAATATCAAAGAATATATAAATTTATTTGAATTTTACTGAGAGAAATAAGTATTTGATCCCCTGCCAACCATTAAGAGTTCTTGCTCCTACAGACCAGTTAGATGCTCCTAATCGTTACCTGCATTAAAGACAGCTGTTTTAAGTAGTCAACTTGCAAAGAAGCACTTACTTGAAAGGTATAAAAGCCGTTTCTTTATTATTCAAATCTTTTATGCATAAGGATAAAAATAGCGTTAATTCAAACAATGGTAATGGCTAACGCGTTTCTGGATTCATACTTAGCCCTTGTTCACAGCATGTCAGTTTGTATCGGAGTGTTCATTTATATAGGGGAAAAGACTTCCGCATCACAATCTATGTCACTTCCTTACATTAGCTTTAATTTGTAACTCATACTGGCTGGCATGTACATATATTCCTTCAATACAATGTAATTTATAGGTTTAATATATGTATGCCAAATCATTGCGATAATTTAAACCTTTCGGAATACGGGTCTGAAGTTGGAGTATCCAGAATGCCTCTCTCATACGAACTTTGTGCAGCCAGTCACCACCCCTGTTTGGTCGCTCCACTTTCTCAATACCAAAACAGGTGAGACTCCGTATATCCCTTTCATGTGTTTCGACAAAATGTCGTACTACTCCTGAGAATGTTACCTTTGCCATTTTTAATGTTATACAGATGTTCTGACAATGCAGGTCTTGAATTTGCGTATACTTGATCCTATGTAAAGGCTTATCACATATCTCGCAATACATATCAAAAATAAAGTGATCAGTGTCACAGTTTAATAAATTTACGTATTACATATTCTTTATTTTCTGTACGATTTGCTTTAAATTTAGATGTTTTTTAGTGACTTTACATACGTTACACCTACGACCCCCGCATGGGTAAAAGCCTGTTTATGCCATCCATGTTTTCCCTTTATTTTGTGGTTTGATGAAGTTACTAGGTGAGATTTCGTTGCCTATCGTTCTATTCTTCTTTGGGACACATTTAATTCCATTATCAATAATTTTTGCTAAATCCCTATCTTGTCTTAACACATTTATGTTGTTGTGGAAAATCTTTTTTTTATTTTTTCAAACTCTGCACTGTATGCTGTAGAAAAAATAAGGCCTTTTTTTAAAATTTAATCTTTTTTCCAATCCTGTTTTTTATTTTCTTTTGTCAAAAATTCCCCGTGTGTTTGTTCTTAATTTTGTACAGTGCTTTCTCTTTTGGGAACTTTATTGTATCCCCTTTCCTTCAACCTTTGTAAACCCTAATTTTTTCCCTCTCTCACAATCCTCATCACTCGTGCAAGTTTCTTCTTGCACGCATAAGTTCTCCAAGAGGAATGGAATCTATAGTATGTCGCGAGTGGCTACTATTAGCTCGGGAGAATAGAGTTTCCAATTAGTTGGTTTTAATTGTAGTAGTGAAAACCATGTACTTACTTTTATGAATGAATCTCATAGTAAAGGAAGTGACATAGATTGTGATGGGGAAGTCTTTTCCCCTATATAAATGAACACTCCGATACAAACTGACATGCTGTGAACAAGGGCTAAGTATCAATCAAGAAACGCGTTAGCCATTACCATTGTTTGACTTAACGCTATTTTTATCCTTATGCACAAAGATTTGAATAATAAAGAAACGGCTTTTATACCTTTCAAGTAAGTGCTTCTTTGCAAGTTTACTACTTTACGTGTCCTGCGACTGGGGACTGCACTTGCCTTAGAATTGGGTTGGCCTGTGAGTTTTACCAAAATGATTGAAGACTGCAATCAAGGTGACTCAAAATCCTTCGCCATACAAATGTTTTTTTGTTTTAAATAAGTCACCTTTAAAAAAATACTCCTGTCCACAGACTCAATTAATCAGTCAGACTCTAACCTTTACAACATGGGTAAGACCAAAGCTGGAATGGGCTACAAAAACAAGAGTAAGACGCTGGGTGCGAAGGAGACAACTGTTGGTGTAATAGTAAGAAAACGGAAGAAATACAAAATGACTGTCAATTGACATCTATCTGGGGCACCATGCAAAATCTTATCTCGTGGGGTATCCTTGATCATGAGTAAGGTGAGAGATCAGCCTAAAACTACACAGGGGGGGAGCTTATTAATGATCTCAAGGCAGCTGGGACCACAGTCACCAAGAAAACCATTGGTAACACATTACTCTATAATGGTTTAAAATCCTGCAGTGCCCTCAAGGTCCCCCTGCTCAAGAAGGCACATGTGCAGGCCCGTCTGAGGTTTGCCAACGAACACATGGATGATTCTGTGAGTGATTGGAAGAAGGTGCTGTGGTCAGATGAGACAAAAATTGAGCTCTTTAGCATTAAATCACCATGTTTGGAGGAAGAGAAATGCTGCCTATGACCCAAAAGAAAACCGTCCCCACTGTCAAGTATGGAGGTGGAAGGATTATGTTTGTTTTGGGGGTGTTTCTCTGCTAAGGGCACAGGACTACTTCACCGTATCAATGGGAAAATGGATGGTGCCATATACTGTAACATCCTTCCCTCCACTAGGACATTAAAAATGGGTTGTGGCCGGGTCTTCCAGCAAGACAGTGACCCAAAACATACAGCCAAGGCAACAAAGGAGTGGCTTAAAAAGAAGCACATTAAGGTCTTGGAGTGGGCTAGCCAGTCTCCGGACCTTAATCCCATAGAAAACATATGGAGGGAGTTGAAGCTCGGAGTTGCCAAGCGACAGCCTCAAAATTTTAATGATTTATTTTTTTTTTTTAACAAAATTTTATTTCAGGAGACAAGAAATACAGATATATGACACTCACATAAAATCGAGCATTGACATATAACAGGATTATAGAAGGCCGCAAGCGACTCGGTACCTATCCTGAGGGTGCAAACTTTCCCTCCAATAGGTAATGTCACCGACAGAATTCGATGTCTCCTAACCTTTTTCACTTTTCTCCCTGACCTAACATGGTCAAAGACCCAACAAGAATATTGAAACAAGATCAATTTAAACTAACCCCCCCCCACCCTTCCCCTGAGGGTTCCCAACCAGTGTGCACGGGTCCCCCCCCCCCCTCAATGGTCACCAATATCTAGGTTTCCTAACATGCCCTTTAACTGCTCTATGAGATAGTACTCCATATATTTAAATGGTTCGATCAATGATTTGATTTCTTCTGGGTTATATTGCTTGGAAATAAAAGATCTCCCCTTCTTTAAAAACCTCCCTGCCTCCGCATTCTTGTTATTCATCGTCTGAATTTTCTCCAGGTATAGGACGTGGCGTAAGCAATCAGATATTTCTGATAGCGATGGACTAGACTCTCGATCCAGTCCCCTCGTATAAATTTTTTTGCCGCTAGTAATGACATAAATACCTTTTTGTTACCACCAAAGTTTCTCTGAACCCCCCAATGTAACTTTTTTGAAACAAAAGGAAATAGCATTCCCTGTGTTCAAACAGAATTTGACAATTCCATTTTTCTGCAATATACTTTTTTGACTTGCGCCAGAACTTTTAATTTCCAGACATTCCACAAGGAAACAGATCGCCTTCTCCAGGCACATTTCGGGAAAAAGTTATTATTATTTCTGTTAGGGTTTTGGGAATTTTAAAAAGCATAAGGGTTTTGTGTATCAGGGGGGAATATATCTCTCTCCACTGCTCATTAACTCGGCTTTTCTACATTTTGTTTTCCCCCTTTTTTGAATTTTATGTGTAGCTCATTACCCTCGGTTTTTTTCCCAAAACCCCAAAAAGCCGGTCTACCAGCTTTTCCTGTCCTTTGTTATATAAATTGAATAGTGTTAGATAGCATTCCCTTTTCTTTTATTATTTTTTGTAACTCTGCGAACCCTTCTCTCCCAGTACTGAAATGTGTACATTGGATCTGAAAAGTTTTTACACTTGTGTATTGAAAAAATTTGGGTTAGGGCCCCGAGCAAATGTATCCCTTACTTGTTACCTGCAGAGGACAAAAAAAAGACCTGAAAAAAAATTCTAAAAACGTTCATGAACCGAGTTTTTGTCCCCTGCCTGTCAAAAAAGCTGAAAAAAAAAGTCGTTTTTTGGGGGGGGCCGTTTTTTTCGTTTTTTGGAGCTTTTTTTAAAAGGTTTTTTGAAGCGTTTTTTGAAGCGTCTTTGCTCTGCTTTTAATAAAATGCACAAATTAAGCCTTGGATGAAAACTAACCCTCGGTGGATTAATATGTTAAGTAGTCATTTCCCTTTTGATCCTGTACCATTGTGAGAAATTTGCCTTTTTTGTCTGTTTGGCTGCTACGCTTTTTTAAAATTTTTTGCCCAATTTTTGAAAAAAAAACCAAAAAACCCCATTCCTTTGCATAAGCAAGATAACGTAATTGGCGTCAAAATCTGTAAAAAAAGGATTTTAGCGCCAAAATCCCAAAAACGGCATTATTGCCCCAAATTTTCCGTAAAAAAATTTATTTTTGGCGCAAAGCGAAAATAAATTAAAAGCTTCAAAATTGTGAAAAAAATAATTTTAGTCCAAAAAAAACGAAAAAAAAAGGATTCTTGCGCCAAACCCGTAAAAAACTTTTTTTCCCCGTCAAACGAGATAACGTTATTAGACCCAAAAATCTGTAAAAAAATATTTTAGTCCCAAAAAAACGTAAAAAAAACGGTTTTCTTGCGCCAAAATCCGTAAAAAAAAACGTTTTTTTTTGGCGTCAAAGAAAGCGAGATAACCCTTATTAGCGGCAAAAATCTGTAAAAAAAATTATTTTGTCAAAAAACTTAAAAATAACGGATTCTTGCGGCAAAATCCAAAAAAAAAATTTTTTGGCGTCAAAGCAGATAACTTATCAGCGGAAAAATCTGAAAAAAAAAATTTTTTTATGTAAAAAAAAACTAAAAAAGTATTTTTTGCGCCAAAATCCGTAAAAAATTTTTTTTTGGCGTCAGAGGCGAGATAACGTTATTACCCCAAAAATGAAAAAAAAATATTTTAGTCCCAAAAAAACTAAAAAAACGGATTTTTGCGCCAAAAAACCTAAAAAAAAAACGTATTTTTGGCTTCAAGGGAGTTTAACATTATTAGCCCAAAATCTTAAAAAAAATTTTTTTTGTGGCAAAAAACAAAAAAAAAAAAGGATTATTGCGCCAAAATCCGTAAAAAAAACGTTTTTTTTGGCCCAAGGCGAATAACGTTATTACCCCAAAAATCTTAAAACAAAATTATTTTATCCAAAAACAAAAAAAATGGTTTTCCTGGCCCCAAAAATCCTAAAAACGTTTCTGGGGGCCAAAATCCTAAAAAGGGTTATTTCAGCATCATAGGAGAAAACTTTATTAGCCAAAATATGTTTAAAAAAGGATTTTAACATCAAAATCTGTAAAAAAAAAACTGATTCGATGCCAAACGGTAAAAAAACTTATTTTAGAAAAAAAAAAAAATATGAATTGCCAAAAACGTCAGGGGCCAAAACATGATCATTTTATTAAAAAAGGTCAAACAAGGACACACAGACATTGTATACAAATTTGATAGGATTAACCTTTTGTTACCACCCATTTTGGGTGTAAACGGGGTTTGGGGGGTTTTCATTGAAAAATCGGGGCAAAAAACGCTGCGAAAAGCGCCAAAAGACGTTTTGGGCCCTTTTCCATAATCCTGTATAAATTTTTTTGCCCTGTTGGGGGTTTTTTAGAACATGTTGCAAAATACCCCCATGAAAAAAACGAGCAAAAAAAAAAACTCGGTAGCCTTTTTTTACAATAAAATTTAGGGAAATGATTACAGTTTTTTTTCCAGCGTTTTTAGAAAAAAAAAAAAAGCTAAAAAATACGTTTTCTGTCAGGTAGCAACCCCTTTTTTTTCCTCCCATTTGAGCGAGAGCCCCGTGGATTGTACAGGGGCCCCCCGTCCCCCTGATTCCCCCCTGTTTCCAACTCGGGAAGAATTTGTTTTCCCTTCCTGGGTGAAAAAGAAGGCAGTCCCCAAAGGGGAACTTTTTGAGATATATACATACTAGTTTGTCTAAAGATCCCCCTCGTGTTCCCAAGTGGCCCAATTTTCTTTTAAGATGAGGCTACCCTTAGTGTTTTTGGTTAAAACTCAGAGGTAGGTGTAACAATGAAACCCCCCCGCTGCACAAAGATGAGCTTTGGGTTCCAATTTTTGTGTTGGAGAAACTATCCGACCCAGAGCCATCCCTCACATGTCCCACATGCGCTAGGTTGTATAACGGGAAAGTTTGGGAACTGTGCCCCTCCTGGGGTCTATGCATGGAAACTTTCCAAAAATAATGCGGACTTTTTCCCTTCCAAAAAAAATCGCTAAAAGCTAAGTAGTTGTTTATTCTGTGTGTTTTTAGCAAGAAGGGATGTTTTGGGAGAGGATCAGCAGTCTGCAAAGCTTATCATTTTTATTAAATTTGGGTCCTCCTATAAAAAAGGGGAAGGGGGAAGGGCTCTCCCCTTCTCCAATTCGTCATTTTGGGGAACAACGGGGATAATTCAGGGGTAACTGAGGAACCTCCGGGGCCGATCTTGACTTAATAGTCAGATGGAGGCACCCCCTCCACTGCGCGCTGGGGAGGATTATTGGTTCCTAACGGCAGGGTTGCCTTGTCCCTGTTTAAATTTTTAAAAACCTAAAATTCGCCAATTTCAAAAAAGCCTCCAATACTCCTTTCAAATTGGGTTGGGTATTTTATGAAAACAGTATATCGTCCGCAAAACTATGTCTTTTCTTCCTTTTAAATTTTATGAAATCCCCTAAAAAACTCTGAACTCATCAGATGTGGCTAAAGGCTCGAGGGCATGTCAAAAAGCATAGGTGACAAAGGACACCCCTTCTGTCCCTTTCTGCAAGTTGAAGGGGGAAAAGATAAAGCCCGGGGATAATCAAGCTTGTGGAGTTTATACCGCGCCGATAATGCCCAAAGTTCCCCTTGAATCCCTTTTATTTCCGCTCAGGTTTAGCCAATTCCAGGGGACATTATCAAAGGCTTTCTCCGCGCCCCCATTATTGTGCCCGCGAGGTCCCTCCCCCATGTTCCTGTCTATATAGTCCTGGAAAATGTCAGCACTGTTCTAATTTCTTAACCCCGACTTCCTTTTTTAAAACCCCATTTGATGTGGGCTATCATTTTGGCATGATATTCGCACCTGGTTGCTTACCTTTGAGAGATTTTTTTTCCCGGTTGATCGGAGATGGGGCATAGGGTGCGATTTAAGGGATTTCTTTCCTTTTTTATTAATAATTTAATATGATTATCCCCCGAAGGAAGCATCCTTTTTTCTCTGATTATTCATTGTAAACCCGTACAGCGTTGGGGGGAAGTCTTTGACAAAATCTTTAGAAATCCCGGACAAAACCCTTTCC
>JAODAL010011552.1:0-99484 GCA_025379985.1 Phyllomedusa bahiana
GCCCCGGGGTACAGCGTTTTGCAAAATCGAACCGGGGCGAGGGGGGGAAAAGGCAAAGGTCAGGGGAGGCGGCAAGGGTTTCGGGGTCAAGGCGGGCAACGGTCGGGCGGGCCCCAAAAACAGGCAAGGTCGGGAAACGTAACAGGGGGGACTGGTACCGGGAAACAAGCTAATCAACACATAAAAAAGCCCAAAAACCACCAACAGACGGCAGGGGTGCTAGGGATTCTACCAAAATGGGCCCCAAGGGGGCCGACAATTTAAACCCAAATTTAAAGGCGCCTGGCCCCCTTTAAAAAATTCGGACCAGCCGTCGCGCGCCCCCCCTTAAGCAGGATTATCCGCGGCGGCTGTCAAAAGCTGGAGACAGGAGCGGGGACGTAAGTACGGGGTTTTCCACCCTAGAGCAGAAGGACCACGGCTGCGGGCAGGGCAGCACCCTCCGACCCCCGGCGCCCCCCGGGGGGGACCAGGGGCCGACTGGGGGGCGCCGCGCGCCGTGACAATGATAAATTGCATCCAACATGGTCGTTAGCATAGGGGGCGGCGACCCCATCACTGGAGAGGGGGGATAAATGGGGTAGTGTCAGTGCAGGTCCGGCCTCAGAAAGGGAGGGGGCGGTCCCAAAAATCCGTGAAAATTTACTCCGCGACCGGGTCAGGGTGGCAGTGGGAAACCTTTACTGGTCTTCACAGTTAAGAGGTCCGGACTTGTAAAGCCTGGGCCCCTTTTTCGATCAAGTATCAGATTCGCCGACTGACGTCATATGCCGGATTTGCTTTCAACACGTCAGTAAAGGAAAGAATTAAAAGAGTTTAAGCACCACGAACATGAACAGGCACATGGAGAAACTGAATGCTGGGAATAGTCGTTTTGGTAAAAAAAAGGGCCACACGGGTCCTGGGTTTTTCCCCCCACCGTACATCTCATCCCCTCCACCATTTCCCCAAGCCCAAGCTCCTCGCTGCGATTGTGCCGGGCAGCAAAAAAGACCAAACCCCATCCCAGATCCCGTCCCACCACAACACAGCCTACACCTTCCCCCATGTGGACCTGACGCTGGGCACCCTTCTGTGTCCAAATGTGGGAGCATAAGGAAACCTTTCACCCCCAACCATCCTTGGCCAAAAAGCCTGAAGGGGCTTTTGCCGGGTTGTTCCCTTTGGGAAAAAGGTTTTGCCTTTCCACCGGGTGGACACAGATGGGTTCCTTCACGTCATTGCCCTGGCATGCCCCCAATATCAGATGCCGAGCAGGCATTTCTTCACCAGAAAAGCTGTCCCTTCCCTGGTCCACCACGTTGCAGAAAAGATCTCCAGCGCGTTGGCTGTATCTCTGTCCACCAAAGTTCATCTCACTACAGACACAGGGGACAGAAAGCACATTTAAGGTGTTACATTTCACTGACTGCTCACTGGGTGATTTTGGTGGATGACAGTCCTCTGGTGAGGGGTTTTGGCCAACACTCTTCAACATTGCGGGGAAGGTTTGCAGAGTGACCAACCTCAACAGGTGCACACGTGTCAAGAAAACCACCATTCTCAAATTTGTCTTGAAGCCATAAACACACAGGCAAGAGCTGTGGAGGCTCGCGCACTCAGACCGATCAGTGACTGGGTGCTAAGAACCTGGTGCCAGGCAAGATGGTGTGTGACAAAGGGAGCAATTTCCTTGCTGCCCTTTAGATCAGTAGATTTACGCACATCCCTTGCCTGGTACATGTCATGTACCTGTGATTTCTTAAGCGCTACCCGGGTTTTGACTGTCTGTTGATGAAGGCTTGACGTATTAGCTCACACTTCCGGTGCTCGCACCCTGCTTCGGTACGACTGGCAGCGTTGCAACATGATCTGGGCCTCCCGGTCAACCGTCTGATATGTGATGTGGCAACACATTGGGAAATTTCCCCCCTCCACAGCTCCACAAATTTTGGCAGCAGCGTAATGCCATTATGCAGTATGAACTGTCGAATGGCCTGACTAGCAGTGGTACGGACCTTGAGACGTTGACCCATAGAGAGTGGAGACAGGTGAAGGATCTCTGCACCATCCTTGGCGGTTTTGAAGAGGCCACCAAAATGGTCAGTCGGAGGATGCCCTTGTCAATATGACCATTCTGGTTATATTTTTACTGGAACAAGCGTTAGGCATGCTGCGGCACTAGGTCCCAGCAGTGATGGAGGAGGTGGAGGCGGACACAGAGCCTTACTCGCCAGAGGATGTAGAAGGCCCGACTGTTTTTACAATTGTATAGGTCTTCTTTAGGCGGTTGTTCTAAGTCGAGGGTGGGTGCAGGACAGCAGTTCAGCTCACAGAGTAGAGCACACGAGGCTAGCCACGGCTCTGGTGACAGTCAGGATGAGGAAGTGGGAAAGGGAATGAGGGGGCCCCGGGAAAACCATCATTAACGTTTCCCTTTTCCGGGGGGGAAAAGATTTGGCACATTTTACAGGAGGAGGGGGGAAAGATCCTTAGGGGCCCCTTGCCCCAAGGTTTTGGGAAAGACCCCGGGTAGCATCTCACACATGATGTTTGGATGCTACTTTTACCGGGCAACATGATCCAAAAACCCCAAAGGGCAATAAAATGAACACGTTCCCTTGGTGGCTACCCTACTTGATCCACGTTACAACATAAAAGTGAGCCCACACACACAAATTGACAGTACAATGCAGGATTTTGAGACAGTACTCATTGACCAACTGGGAGAAAATCTTTTCCCGCTTCCCCATTCTAATGTCATGGGAACAATGCAGTAGTGGAATGGAAAAATAGCGCAACAGGCAGGTGGCAGGACCCTACGAGTGACTTTTGGGCAACCTTTTTAAACCTTTCACCCCATCAATCCTGGCAAGGAAAGGGGTAGAAAATTTAATACACAGAGACCGCCAAAAAGACCAGGGCCAGGAAAACCCTTTTCGACTCAACATTGATGCTTTTGGACTTCCCTCTGGACCCATACAACTTCTGGGTGCCCAAAAATTTGGATGAATGGCCGGGCTAGCTAAACCCTTTCCCATAGAATTTTTAACCCTTCCCCACAGCCACCCTTTATCTAAACACAGTTTGGCGGGTGATAACTGCAAACAACCCTTTTTTCCCCTGACAATGGGATTGTTTGACATTTTTTAAAAAATAAATCAAGTGTGGATCCAAAATTTTTTTTGGTTCCCCCCGGTTTTGCCGATTAACTGACTAGAAAATTTGTGGGCACTCTTTTTGAAAATGTAAGTAAAAATATTTAAACAACAATACATCTAAATGTCAGAGTTCCTGTCCTGCGTTTCAAAAATTTGGGTTTCTCCCGCGATTTACAAGTCAAAACAACTAAATTTCCAAATTTTAAAATATACACATTATGACCTTGAAAAGGCACGGAAATACACCCTTTACTTTTCCCTTGTTAAGCCCTTAAAAACCCTTTTTTTTTTTTTAAATGTTATCCTAAAACCTTTCGCTTTTCCCCCCATTCCCATGTTCTCCTGCCCCCCAAAGGATTACTACTGCCTAATCTTTTTGAACGGGAAACCCTCCCTTTTTTCCCATCCCATGTTTCTTGCCCCCAAAAAAAGGGTACGCTCCCAAATTTCTTGTCGAACGGGAAACCCCCTCGCTGTTCCCCATTCCCCATTTTTTCTCACTGCTCCCAAGGGGGAAAACGCTCCCAAAAATCTTTGAAAAAACAGAAAACCTTGCTTTTCCCCCCCATTCCCATTTTCCCCTTCGTTTGGCCACCCAAAGGTACTCGCGGGCCCTAATCTAGCCAGCCTGAAAGAGGCTTAACTTTCAAGTTCTTGAGCCCTGGTGCAAAAATTTAAAAATGGGGCCCTCCCCAATTACCATGGCCATTTCCAATCCCAAATTTTTCTTCTTATTGTCCAAACGGGTTTTTTTGGAACCCCTCAGATGCAGGGCCCCATAGCACTGCTACCACTGCCCCTCTTATAGCAACCCCCTGCTTGCCACCCTGCCCTCTTTTTTCATTACCCCATTAAAAGGGAAATGAAGAATTTTTGGGCCTCTCAATTTCTTTTTTTTCCACTTTTTTCGACCCAAAATTTTTTAAATTCACAAAATTTTTCCATTTACCCCATTTTAACTGTTAGGATGGAAATTTTCAGTTTCCCCACTTTTCCCTTCACCTGTATAGGTGTTAAAAATCCCCCCGAACCCAATTTTTCTCCAAAAAAAAAAGACAAAAAGGGGGGCCCGATTTTGAACCCGAACCTCAAACCCCAAAACACCGCTACTTTTACGAATTTTTGACGGGAAAAGGGCAAACTTTTTAACGTTCCCCTCATCCTAGTCTGCTGCTGTGATTTGGCAGTAGTACATTTATTACAGGGGGGTAAGGGGTATGAAAAGTGGTCCTACGTCTGTGATATGAAAAGTATACAGTAAATAGGGAGGAAAGGGAAACTTTTTTTGGTGCTCTCTGCGCTTTTTTATGTGGCATTTTAAACATTTTAAAAACAGGGGGTATGAGGTACACTGAGTCTCCTGGCAAAGATGTGGCAGATTTCAGTATTACTGGGAGGTAGGGGGAAAAGCAGAGCCCTCTTTTTGGCTGTGATGTGGCAGTAGTACAGAATTACAGAAGGGTATGAGGTACGTGGTGCCTCTCTCTGACAGTTTTCGTCACACCCTCTTGTGTGTTCAGGGCGAGTTCCGATTTGTCAAGAACAGTAGGTCCTAGGGAGATGAAACCTGGTCTAAAACATTCCAAAACACATGATTTACCTACTTGCCAAATTTGGGGCAGATTGGTCCAGTCAATTGAATGTGCCCTGTTCACACCAAATTCAGATTTTTTGTGAATATCTAAAGCGCGATAGTACCTAGAGAGTTGAATCCTGGTCTTAAACCTTCTAAGGTGCCTGTTTTATCGATGTGCTAAATTTGCGGTCCAAACATTGTTGGGGAACAGACATCAAAAAAATGTTTTATATAAAAGAAATATAGCTGTTTTTGGGTTTCCTGGGCAAATTTAAATTTTCAAAGCAAAACATGTAATAGTATAGTTTTCAATTTGACATACTTTCTTTCCTGTGTTATATTATGAGAAGCCTACATATTCGTATATAGTAGGGAGAGGCAGTGTATCTTGGGCTGCAAATTGATAGTGTCAAGTGTATAACTCATGCAAACCTCTGCTTCTGAACAGGCAGTGTGGCTGCAGAACACATAAGATCAATATCTGAAGCAAGCTAACTACAACTACATGTAAAAGGTAGGAATACAAGGAGCAGACAGAAAAAAAGTATAGTGCATGCAGTTTTTGATGTAACAATCTATATAGTTCATTGATCTGCCAATAAAATAGGTGGTCAGAGATTTGGTATATGTTAAATGTAACATACAGAAGGAATGTAAATAAAACAAAGTAGTTTTTTTTGAGCAAAAATGGATTAAAATATAAAACGTATTAAAACAATATTGAAAATTTGTTTTTTAGAAATTTTTTTCAAAAACAAATTTTTATTTTCTTGGGTGTTAAAAATTAAAAATTTCAATGCCAAATTTAAAAGCTTTTTTTTTTTTTAAAAAACCATCCCCCATTAAAAAAAAAGCTTTTTTTAAAAAATTTTTTTGTTTTTTTTTGTTTTCCACATTCTTTTTAAAAACCAAAAAGTTTTTTTTCTTTACGTAGCGATATGCAATTTTTTTTTTCGCACAAAAACTAAAAAGTTACATTAATTTTTCATTTTGGGGGCAACATGGGCTTTTGATTAAATTTTTTATTTTTTTTTTGTTTTTTTGGAAAGGCCCAAAATAAACTTTTAAAACAAAACAAAATTTTAATATTTAATTTTTTGAGGGGAAAATAGTCTTTTTTTTTTTTTTGAGGGGGGGGGGGGTTTTTTGGGAAAGGAGGGGTAAAGTCAAAAATTTTTGCCATTACAGTGTGCAACCAGTTATTAGTTTTTTTCCACTTTCATTTTATTTTCCAAAATAAAAAATTGTGTGTGAGAATTTACACTCACCGGCCACTTTATTAGGTACACACTGTCCAAATGCTGTTAACAACTTAATTTCTAATCAGCCAATCACATGGCGGCAACTCAGTGCATTTAGGCATGTAGACATGGTCAAGACAATCTCCTGCAGTTGCAAACCGGCATCAGTATGGGGAAGAAAGGGTGATTGGTGCCTTTGAACGTTGGCAGGTTGTTGGTGCCGGGAAGGGCTGGTCTGAGTATTTCAGAACTGCTTGATCTCCTGGGATTTTCCACGCTACAACCATCTCTAGGGTTTACAGAGAATTGGTCCGAAAAAAAAAAAAAAACATCCAGTGAGCGGCAGTCCTGTGGGCGGAAATGCCTTGTTGATGCCAGAGGTCAAAGGAGAAGGGGCCCGGGAATGGTTCGAGCTGTAATAGAAGGCAACAGTGACTCAAATAGCCACCCGTTACAACCAAGGTAGGCGGGAAGAGCATCTCTGAACGCACAGTATGGGCCGAACTTTGAGGCAGATGGGCTACAGCAGCAGAAGACCACCACCGGGGGGCCACTCCTTTCAGCTAAGAACCAGGAAACTGAGGCTCCAATTTGCCCAAGCTCATCGAAATTGGACACCCGAAGATTGGAAAAACGTTGCCTGGTCTGATGAGTCTCGTTTTCTGCTGGGGACATTCGGATGGAGGGTCAGAATTTGGCGTCAACAACATGAAAGCATGGATCCTTTCCTCCCTTGTATCAAATGGTTCAGGTGGTGGTGGTGGTTTTTCATGGTGTGGGGAATATTTTCTTGGCACTCTTTGGGCCCTTGGTACCAATTGAGCATCGTTGCAACACCTTGTTGAATCTATGCCAAAAAGAATTGAGGCAGTTCTGAAGGAAAAAAAGGGGGGTCCAACCCGTTACTAGCATGGTGTACCTAATAAAGTGGCCGGTGAGTGTATATATTCCCGCACAAATTCCGTCCCACTAGGGGATTTGAAAGGGTGTGAGGGAGTTCCGAGTTTGAACTTGCAGGGCTGGTAGGATAAAAAGGGACACGCAGTCAGAGGTGGAAGAAACGTACAGGGGAAAATAAGAATATGTTTTTCCTATATGTTGCTCTTCTCAGTCCATTAGACCCAGTCCTGTATTAGAGCTTTTGCCATCTTGCTCTGGTCCTTCACTGCTTGTTTCTTCAGCTTCAGAGCTATTTTGAGAGTGGTCATTGCTGCTGCCAGTTACCTGTGCCTGCTGATGAGATATCTCCAGACATTAAGAAGCAAGTAAGGACTGTTATCAGTAAGAAGTACCAGTACAGCTTGGAGGAGGTGCTTGGACAAAGAATTCATCAGGAATACTTTGCCTAAGCTTTGATTACCTTTACATCATTACCTTTCATCAGCCTGAGCTATGGTTATTAATTAATGACCCCCTGCACTCATATAGCTTCCACAGCTGTACTTAAATGTATTGTTATTACTATTTATGCCAAAGTGCCATTACTTCCAGGGAGCTGTACATTAGATGGGGGTGGGGGTGGGGGACATACGTCAAGTTTCAATGGCAACAATAAATGACTAACAACTAGTACAGAGGGAGAGAGATCCTTCCCGTGAAGACTTACAATCTACAAATGTAGGAATATTTTACAAACCTGCTATTATGTCTATTATAGCTTGCTCATCTTCATTTTTGATCTCATGTTTTTATTGATGGTCTTTTACTTGGATTTTAACTTTATTTTGTAAACCTGTTCAATAGCCATCCACCATGTGCTCCTCAGTAAAAGTTCTTATTGGTACCTTGTAAATTTTAAATATACCACGTTTGCCTAGCCCAGCTATGCTATGAATAAGGGTCCTGTGTGCCTAAAAGGTGTAAGTGGACCATTGCATTTTGTCCGGATACCCTGTGTGGATTTTAAATCAATGCCCTTAAATAAAGCAGGAGATCTTGCGCTGGACATCTCTATTATATGATATTTGATCACAGAGTTCCCTGATATGCCCATAAACAGGGGATTCAATGCCACTGGCAAGATTTTTTTTATTCTTATTTCTAGAGCTTTACAGAAGTAGCGAGTTTCATTTTAACAGCAAATGAAAGTGCATTGAAGCAAAGTTAGTTCCCTATATGAATGTGGCTTGGGTATTTCATAATATTTCCAAGGCTAAATTAAAGCATTTTGACTTCTGCTGCCAGCACCAGCATGCCATATCTAACATATTGTTTTTTTTTTATCTTAACAACAACGGAAAATGGAGGTAAGTGTTTATTTGCATTTACTGATATTAAAAAACAAGTAAAAAAAAAAATTACTTATTATACAATTTTCAGCAAATCCCAATTCAAATCACAAGCAGTCAACATATCTATCTTCATAAATGAATGTACAGGCAGTCCCCGGGTTACAAATGGGATAGGGACTGTAGGTTTGTTCTTAAGTTTAAATTGTATGTAAGTTGGAACAGGTAGATTTATTAAATATAACGCCAGGACAATTTTTTATTTTTTTTTAGTTTTGGGTCGTGCAGGGAAGGGATTTTACATTTGCTTTGCTGTCTGTGCCCTTTTTTTTTTTTAGAAGATTTCACCTAATGTTCTGTATCTCATGTGCAGCTGTGGCATGCTGGCACTTTATTATAATGGGGCGTGACTCTGTTGAATGTCAGCCACGCCCCATAAGTCCCCGTTTGTAACTAGGGGACGTATGTAAGTTGAAACGATGTAAGTCGGGGACTGCCTGTATTTGTATAAAGGCAGGTTAAAAAAACAACTCCAAGCATGATAAAGAGATGCCACAATGCTATCTGGAGGAGGTTGCATGGATGCAAATTAATAGTTCGTAAGACCTAGAATACACTCATCCGGCATGGGATTCAGTAAGAACTTCTGCAAAATGCTCCTAAAGTTATGTTCACACAGAGATTTTTGGGTCGATTTTTTGCGCGTTTCACGCACTGAAAAACAGCCCAAAATCTGCATAATGCAAAAGATCGCCTTGTTGTATTTCACAAGCATAAGTTCAAGACTTTTTTGGATGCAATTACAGCCGTAAAGATAAGTGACTTTAATTCTTGAGGCTTTTTTCACCATAGGAAACAATGGGGATAGGTTTTTTCAAAATACGCAACAAAAAACGCCGCTTGTCAAGCGTTTTTTGAAGCAGATTTTGAAGTGTAAACTTGCACTTCAAAAAACGTCGTGTGAACATACCCTATGGGTGCTTTCATACGGAGTGTTTCTTGGCGAGTTTTTTTGTGCCGAAACATACAGCATTAATTGCTGTGCTTTTCTGCACAAAAAACACTTCCAAAAACGCACCAAAAAACTCGTTTTTGATGCATTTTTCGCCACAGAAGACAAATCATTACGTTTGGGTGTATGTGATGTATAACAAAGGATTTATACCTAAAATTGGTTGACAGTGTTTTCCACATGAATGAGTGTGCCCTGATATGCCACAAAGACATTCATTGGTCCATAAGGCTATGTTTGCATCACAAATGTTAAAACGCCATAGAAAATATGACAGTATTTTAACATCACCATACCATGGTTTTTGGTGCAGATGTGCATGAATAAAATGGTCGGTTTTCTAATTTTCTAGGACATTGATGTGTACAGGAATGTACCAGAAGATAGAACATGTTCTATATTCTGGCAAAGGACCGGCGGTTTAGAAACCTGACAAGAGAAAATACATGCTGTGTAGACAACAGCTTGGATTTTCTATTGCGGTCTATGGTGCACTGGTTAGAGACAGATTTTTGGCAGATTCTATATACTGAATCCGCCAAAACTTTGACCAAAAACTAGTACTATATAGTAAATGTCTAACACTGTCACATCAGGGTTGCATTCCTCCAGCAATAGTTGTAGTATGTTTGTTCCCCTTTTGCAACTCTGATAAATTGTCCTTTTTACCCATGATAGCAAAAAGAGATATGTGTGCAGATAGCCTATTGTACAGCTTATACAGTATATTCACCAAGCTAGCTTACCACATGTGACTTCCTTCATGAGCTACATACGGTTGACATTGAAAGTAGGAACTGGTCATAATAATGTGACTTGCCTCTGTATAGCACTGATTATTCTGCTAATTTGATACCACTGTAAGCAATTGCTTGTTCTAATGATTGAAATATAAAGTAAATATAAAGTAAAGCTATTGGAAATAAGTTGTTTATGGTTCAATGAACTTTTAAGTAACTGATGTTCAAGCATGGAAGTTTACATGAAACTTTACCTACTGCTGTATTGAAGTACTGAATACTGATGAGAATCCACTTACACACCTACTGTTCATAAGAGGAATGACTGCTTAGTATTATACTTGCACACAAAGTAATAAAAAAAGCAGGTTAGACACCATTCACAACAGGGAGCAGAAAGCCACAGTACCATACAGGGGTAGTTGCACAAGTGCAAGATACTGATGAACAACCACTCACTCATCCACTAATTATGAGAGGGTGGCTGCTTAGCATTACACTTGCACATAGATCAGGCTTCCATAGGGCATCAGAAACAGGATTATATGTAGTATATCATGTTAACAGCCTTTTAGCAATGTCTTAGCCATTCAGGTGGGCCCCAACACTATCCAAGTACAAGGGATTTTCCCACTACAAAGATAAGCTTTCAACATGATGGGGCAGTTAAATGAAAACTTTTTCTAAATACATTTTACTTTAGTCACGAGATAAGAGACATTTTAGGGCTCTGAGTGCACACAGGCTTCTTTGGTTCCCTGACCATAATTCTGTTATTGGATTATAGCACAGAGTTTAGAGAAGGGAGTGACATCATCCCATGAGCTCCAAAGCAAACTAATTATCTTTAACAAGATTAGATTCTGTTTACAGATAAGGCCATTGTTTTCAGTTCTCACAGCACATGTACCTTTTATTTAACCCAGTAAAAACTAGACCAGAAAAGGCCTAAATGACCAGCACAATTGTTTTAGTTTTTGCCTCGTTGTGTTTCAATGGTTGTAATTCTTTTTTAAAAAATTGAGTTTTGAGTAGTACTTTTGTCGTAGTTTGCGTTTACATATAAATTACTGCATTTTTTTTTTTTGCAGCGTGAACATAAGTGTTGGTCTGCATCTTTTAAAATTATTTTTTACACCATTCACATTAGATAACCCATTAGATTAATTCTACAAGTTATAGTAATATGTGTAGATGTAGGAAATTAAAACTTGTGGCTTTCTAAAAGGAAACAGGTTTTTGTCAATAACTAAATCTAATGACATTTCGCAACTGGTGCAGGAGCCAACTAGAAGGAAAGCCCTTTTGGACTTAATATCGAATAACAGAACTGACAGAGTAATAAAGGTTCAGGTCGGGAGCACCTAGGAAATAGTGACCACAACATAAAACATTTCCAATCATCCTTTAATAGAGTACTTTGTTGAGGAGCCACAAAAACATTGAATATCAGGAAAACTAATTGAAATCTGCTAGGAGAGGCCCTAAACCATATGGACTGGGACAAGGTCTTCAAAAATAACAGGACAAATAATAAAAGGAAGATCTTTAAAAACATCTTAAGCGCCCACTGTGAGAGGTGCATACCTCATGGAAATAAAAGGATAAGCAGCAATAAAAAAAAAACATAGATGTAAAGAAGGCAATAAATAACAAAAAGAAAGTTTGTCTCTAGTCTGAGTAGCAAGAGTTTATCCTTTTGCTGTATTTTGGTCCTTACTGACATTGAACAGGAACAAAGTGGAACCCTGAACACAGCTGACACCCACCAACCCTCGCTGCAGTCAGCCTCCACAGAATACGTCTGGCACGCTCTTCAACATCAGCCATGCAGTTCAAGACTTCTTTGTATGTGTACAGTTGCTGTAGTGATTTTTAGAGGCTTACTTTACTAGTAAAGTAAAAAAAAATATATATATATATATATATATATATATATATATATATATATATTTTTGATGTTGGCATACATTTTTAATGGTCTTCAGTTTTTAAGGACATCATTGGGCTAAATGAAGTAGCAAGTTTTCACATCTTTAAGAAATGTTCAACACAGATTTTTTTTTTTTTTTTTTTTAGGGACTAGTTCAGTTCTGCATGTATATTAAGTAAATCCCATTTAAAAACTTTATCCCTTGGAGCATTTAGAAAGTTTGTCAACCCTTTAGGTGTTTAGCAGGAAATAAAGCAAAGTAGAGGTAAAATTTAACTTTTACCTTTATGTAGGTTTTCAATTTTAATTTTTTTTTCACACCCATTACTCACTGTACAGTATTAATGCCATGTTAACTTTGCAATGCGGGGTGGTACATTTACAACAATTATAAAAAATTTTAACGTTTTACTACCTTTACACAAGAGAAATGTGGTTTTACCAAGTTCGGTTTGTTTTTTAACGAATAGGGCGACATAAAAACACAACTTTTTCTTTCTGCGTATGGAGCGTTTCAGGACCTTTTCATTGGTACCATTTTGGCATTCACGTAATTGATCCCTTTTTATTCCGAACTTTTGGTAGGCAGGATGAACATACAGCAAATGCCGATTTTTTTTTATTTTTATTATTATTATAACAGCACAGCTGAGCTGGATTGTGAACTTTAATTGGCAGGCTTGTATGATTACAGCAGTGCAAATTTATTTATTTTTTGTTACACAAACTTTTCTTGCAAAAAGTGTTTTCCTTTTTTTGGTTGATTATCAGTTTGAGAAGTTGAACACTTTTTATTGTTCTTTTGACGGAGCTGTGTAAGGTCTTGTTTTTAGCGGGATAAGCCGATGTTTTCATTGGTACCATGTTGGGAAACGTTACTTTTTGATTGCTTTTTGGAAGGCAGGATGAATAAAATACAGCAATCCTGGTCATTTTTTTCTACAAAGTTCACTGCAGTATAAATATGTTAGTTTTACTATAGGGCTTGATCTAATGATACCCAGTTTATATATATATTTTTTTTTTATGTTGTAGGTCTTGTTTTTAGCGGGACAAGCCGATGTTTTCATTGGTACCATGTTGGGAGACGTTACTTTTTATAATTGACATGTCAATTGTTAGCGACGAATACGCACCGCTGATAATGCAAGTCTATGGGGCTGGCGCACGGCTAGCCCCCTTCCCTACAGCTTTGGAATTACGCGCTGATCAGCGCATGGTTCCAAAACACCCAGCGTATTGCGGCGCGTATATGATTGAACATAACCTTTGAGATCGTATTCCGGGGCATAATTGTGCTGCAATATGCCCTGAAATATGTCTTGTGACTACGGTAATTCATAGCTCTTGTGGAGAGCTATGAATTACCTGCGTCTTCCCCGATGCGTTTTGTCCACTGAGTGTAGGTCACATGTCCCGGGACAATAGAAGTGAATGCCCCCTCTCTCACCCGTTAGAAGAACGCACTGGCAGGTATGTACTTCAAAAATCACCCGTGACGGAAGATGCCATGTGAACATACACTTACCCCTTTTGGTTTCGTATGACCTTTTGCCTGCTTTTTATGTGCAGAAGGATGAACAAAAACATGCAATTTTGTTTTTTTTAGTGGGGTTATGTGATCGTTTTATAGCAAAGGGCGTATGGCTGCTTATTTTCTTATATATACTTTTAGTGGGAAAAGATTGATGTGCAAATTTTCTTTTTTTTTTTTATACTTGTCCCCAAAGGGTGACTAAACTCAGCGATCGCATTTAAAATACATTGTAGTAGTTGGCTTCATACATTGTGGCACAGTCCGTGCCTGTCATGCAGATGTTACAGACAGCGTAAAGGACTTTGTTTCCATCGTTACTGTCCAATCACACAACATAACAAAGGGAGTTTGTGCTTAAATACCTCAGATGTGCAGTCGGTATTGACCGTGGTATCTAAAGGGTAAAATGTCCGGGACTGGAATAAACTCCTGTCCCAGTCATAAGAGGAAGTATCCAGCTGCAGGTTACCTCCAGCTATTGTGCAGGCTCTGCTTCTATGCCCAAACTCCATTATGTACAGGTACATCAATTTGCAGCGAGTAGATGCTGCCTTTAAAATACCTGTACATCATATGTCACGTTTTATGCACTGCTGATTCTGCCGATTTAAAACTTGCCAATTTGCCTTATCTGTTTGGCTAGAAAGGGTCACCATCCACACAGGTGGTGGTGGGGAGAGTATGTGTTTCTAAGGGAACGTTACAAAAATGTCCATGTAGTATAGTTATACATTTCTGTGACTGTTCATTCATCTGAGCAGGATTTGCAGAAATCCATGCACATGTTTTGGCAGCAACCCTATAAACCCTGCCTGGACCAGATTTTTATTTCCAGAAATAACTGGAACAAATCTGCCACATAGAAATATATCCCAAAAAGAAGCTTCTAAAACATGATAAATTACTTTAGCCCCATCACTTACTCTGTATGAAAAGGTTGTCATGTATGTAAGTATGTATGCATGCATGCATTCAAGTGGTGCGGTTATAAGTGGCTAATAGCACTGATGTAAACATTTAAATCAAACTATAATCAACTCAAATAAAAGACCACAAAGAATAAATTGGTCCACATAAAAACTTACAATTTATTGATGTTTAAGCAAAAATATTTTTCTGAATTGAATAGCTGAAGAGACTCCGATGGAAAAAAAAAAGGGAAAAAAAAAACAAACAAAAAACCCAACAAGACTAAAACATGGTAAAAGAAGACATAATGCATGGTGCAGCTCTGACTGAAATCTGCTTTGGTATGGTGCATGTTCTAATCTACTGAAGGAGCAATGAAAGAAATATATATAACAGCTCATCTTCAGAAGAATTTTGTCATGTCAGTTGCATTGTCAATACACAGCATTAGCAAATTGCCACTTTAATGGAAAAAAGAATGCATCCTATATGAGGAAAATATTGCTTATCTTAAATGAGCAAAATCAGCAGCAGAAGAGGCAATAAGGAAAACTGTGTGTTGGTTTAAAAAATGCATGGTAACCAAGCAGTAAACAATAGTGCTATATACTGGAAACGAAGGTCACAAAAAGGTGGCTATCTTCTGAAATCATCCTTCAATTTGCTTTCAATTCTATTTTCTAATGCTTATAAAAAGGTAAAAAAAAAATTGCAAGAGAACCTGTCAGGTAGCAGCCCTATCTAAGAGCAGGATGTGATAAAGGGAGAGAAGCGGAGCTCGGATTATATGGGTTTACAGGATTTAAAGCTGGGTTTGTAAGTAAAAAAAACTGAGAAAATACGGATAAGAAACAGTGGAAGTCCTGCTGACCTCACCCACTTACAGTGATTTACAGCTTTTCCTGTATCAGTGTATATACAGAGCAAACTGTCAATCACTAAGTGGGTGGGGTTAGCTGAACTTTCACGTTGCCGATTTTATCTGCTTTTTACTTAGAAATCCTGCTCCAAATCATATAGCCCTATATGTCAGAGTTCGGCTTCTCACCCTCTATCACATCCTGCTCTTAGCAAGGGCATGATAAACCACTTTACAGGTTCCCTTTAACTTACATATGTGCTCTGCTAACCCTACATGTTATAATGTACCTAAAGGTTTGTGCACACTGATGTTTTAGCCCAATCTAGCAGTGTCAACATTACTACTTCTTTGAAGGGTAGAGAGTTAAAAATGGCAGATAAAAACTGCCAAAATTCCAGTGAACATTTTACTGACCTACTATTAGATATCTAGTGTTTAGATCTTGGGCTTATTGAGGTTGATAAATTGTGTAGGACATGTTTCATAATAAGTTGTCAGATGTTTAATAGAAAAACTTTGGCGGTCTGTTTGGAAGGCAACAGTGTCATATTTTGCTATTTCAACAACTTCTGGGAATTCTACTTATCTGGTTAAAGGAGGTCTCTGCTTTCCGATTTGCCACTACAGAGGAGTTGTTGAGATTACCATGCTTAAAGGGGTTGTATCATTTCATTAAATGGTCTTCAGAATAAGGGGACAGTGAAAACAAGCAACTTTGCAATTGGATGTCATTAGCAAAGCTGCCTTGTTCTCACAGTGTCCCTTATCTAGTGTTTTTATTTACACTGATATCCAGTGTGGGTCGAATCCCTCCTCCTTGCAATTCACTAGCTGAGAGCTCATTTACATTCTGTACAGCCCCTGGGTCGATTCACGGAGCTGTGTCTCTGACTCAGAGTTAGGGGCCGCAGCATTTTCTGTCTCCACAACTAGCAGAAACAGAATTAAGAATATTGTACAATGATAAAAAATGACAGTTTTTTCCCTGTGCCTAACTCTCCTGCATACACGCAGATCTGTGCCGTTCTTAGAAAGCTGTAATACATCACCAGCTGTGAGAGATCAGTGCTCAGATTAGATTGAATGCAGCCTGTGGTATGTATACAGCTCTTATAAAATAAGACTGATAGGGAGAGACACAGTGATTTGTGGACTCAGAGGGGAGGGGGGGGTGGAGTCTCAGGCCAGCAGTGAAGGGGGGCTGATGTCATCCAGCTGGGAGGGGAAGAAACGCCCCTGCATTCAGAGTTGAGAAGCTAAGAGCAGTGTGAATCAGCCGAAGTAAGGAAGCTATACATCCCCTTTAAAGAGAACCCGTCACATAGTTTATGCCCCCCTTGCTGAGAACAGCTCAAGCTAGTGTCAGACCTGCTGTTTCCAGCGCTGTGTCCCTAATTCTGTAAGATGCTGTAGTTTTACAGCCAGAAAAGAGTCCAGCTTTTCATAAAAAAAAGTCTGTTTAATTCATGCCCAACTCACCTGAGGCTAGTCACTCCCACCTGACAACTGATTAACCTATTACTTTGAATAGGTAGAAACGTGAATAACTGTCAGGTGGGGGGGGCTAGCCTTGGGTGGGTGGGGTTAAAATCTGCTCATGAATAAGCTGGACTCTTTTTATGGCTACATACTTGATCATTAAATACTCTGAACCTGCCGCATCTTACAGAATAAGGGACACAGCGCTGGAAACACCAGGTCTGTCACTAGCTTGTGCTGCCCTCAATAAAGGGGGCATAATCTATGTGACAGGTTCTCTTTAAGTGCAAAAATCTTCACTGTAGTTTATAGTAGTTACAGGAAAAGCTGAACATTTTGCAACCTTGACTACCCTTAATGGGAAAAGCTGCACTCAAAACTAGCTAACTCGCTTTGTCTCCAGTGTGATGAACAGAGGGAAGTCCTCAAATATAAGAATAACTGGACCATGCAGAATAGCATTGTGGACTGTAGGTTGCTATACCGGCTTTATGCAGTAAGAATAGGGTTCTACTACCATGTTAGCAGTGATTTTTACCTTGAAATTATGAAGTGTCTTGTAACTTAACAAAAAGGTAGAGAACTAATTTTGCAGTGGAAACCTGGACGTCTAAAATTCCATCAGAAACTCCATGTGGATGGACAGGTTTCTCAGGAGTACGCCACTATAAAACTACCCCATGTCTTGTAAAGATGGTTTATCTACTGAATAGATGCCAACTGTATACATTACAAAATGATATTTATTGCCCTATATTTCCCTAATACAACCCTAATCCCTCAAAGCTTTTCACTGGAAAAAGTAACATTCAAAGTGTCAAAACTAGCCGGCAATATTCACCGGAAAATCATCTTGTGCAAGTACACAGGCAAATATGTATCCAAAACATCCACAAAGGTTTTATTAAATATAAAACAATAAGGTATGACCAGTTGAAACCCAGGGGTTGCTTTCAGCACCGCCATAGGGACAAAGCAATCAAAATACTATCTTCTTGCTAAGCCACACACTTCCAAGAATGGGAAATAAAGTACAGTTTCTTTAAAATGCTAACAGGCATTTTTATTATCTGGCTTTTGGTTAAATCTGCTTATAAAAATTTAGGAGTATTGTTGCATGCAAGGAACAAATCTTTTATAATGGGACATGGCTGAAGAGGTATGACACAGATTCACCATTATGAGTCCTTCTAATCGCCTCTGCTAAAATCATGGATATATCGATGACCTATCAGATTAAAAACAAAAAAACAAAGGTCATTAGTAAAGTTTATGTTAACATCTTAGACTTTTAGCAGGTGAACTAGAAGACAATTTAGAGGCAAAACAGTTTCTACAATATACAGCTAATGTGGTGAAGTGGTTATGGGAAACCACAGAAAAATATTCTCAAAATAGGCCAAAACAAAAAAAAAAAAAAAAAAAAAACACCTTTCCAGTCTCTATCATTAGGCTATGTTCACACAGCTTATTTTGGGACTGATTTCAGTCCGTAATTACGGCTGAAATCCGTCCCAGTCATTACGGTAATCCACATAGAGAACTAGGGATTCCATCTCCTCTCCCCGCATTTCAATCACCACGGCGGGATACGTGCCATGGATAATGAAGGTCTATTGGGCCGGCGAGCTGACTGCCCCTCCCCACTACCGAGCACATGCCGTAATTGCGGGCGAAATCCGTCACGCAATTACGGCATGAATAAGCTGTGTGAACATAGCCTTAGAGTAACCCTCCGTTGAGGGACCCTGTATTGACCACTTTTGCTATTTAAACATACAAAGTTTATTTTCCCCTAATGAACCCCAGAATTGTTGAGGGAGCAATGCATTGAGAGCCAAGTTCTTTAGCCTTGGTTTATGTATGGTCTTTATTTAGGACATACACAGTATTGCCCAGAGGTGGGGCTGCCCCTTTCGGTGCGATTACACCATCTGTGATAGGGAACAGAGTATATTGAGGAATAAGGCAAGAGTTTTCGACCAACTTTATTTTGTCTCCCTTTTTAATATGATAGAATATTTTAGCATGGCTACAAACCTGAAAGATGCCGAATATACTCTTGTATCATTAATACACTAGAAAACAGTGTGACAGGTAACTGTAAAGTGTATTATAACTATTGATTATTTGGCTTTACCTTTGATCTAATAGACACCTAGAAGTGCTATATATTACCCTGTTTCCCCGAAAATAAGACACCCCCAAAAATAAGACATAGTGCATTTTTAGTTATGAAATTCAGAGTTTGGCTGCTTATGCTGATGTTTGTGATGAAATCACTACAGTATATTAAAGGGGTTTTGCCACCCTATAATGTTGACGTGGGAACCTCCAAAATGGGTATTTAATCACTTTTCTAAATATATGCGATTACAAAAAGTGAAAACTGAGAGCTACAGCATTTCTCAATCCCCCTTAGTTACCTCAAAGCTTCCACTAGACACGACCGAGGAGCTGACAGGCCGCGCTTGCCTGAAACACTTCTTATCTGATGACAGGCAAAATGAATGAGCTTTTAAGGCACCGGGTAGACAGTGCAGTCTGAGGCTGTGTCTTTCTGTATTGAGAATCCACTGTTGTACTGTTTATTATTGCACTTAAGTTTTGAGACGCTCCCTTCTTCCTCACTCCTTACTCACCCCCTCCCTCTCAGCCCTGCAGCTTTCATGACTCAGCGTGATTTGTTGACATTCTCCCTGTGCTGCTAAGAAGGTGAGTAACTTGCGTCTTGGCAAATACCCTTTAATACATGTTGATGTTTTGTTCAACAATAAATGTGAATTATTGTTCATAGAAAAAAAAAAAACATCCCCTAAAAATAAGTCTTAGCTCGTCTTTAGGAGCAAATATTAATGTAAGAAGCTGTCTTATTTTCGGGGAAACAAGGTATTGATGGTAATGGACACTCTGGAGCATTAGATTTGATATTTTAAATATCTTTGTATTAAATTATGTTTTATAGCGGGGCTTATAAAATGATTGGCAGTTATATTGTTACGCCCGGCAGGATGTGGATCCACTAGACCCCGCAAGCGATAGCGTAAGCCGCACCCGGGAGTAGGATCTAAGTGGGTCCCGGTTTTCACCAGAGGCCACCGCAAAGTGGGATCGTCTTGCTGCGGCGGGATTCCACTAGGTCGCTACGCCAGACGCGACTAGCTTGCGGAGGCAGCCGAGGTGCGAAGAGGTACCGGGTCGCTGGGCAACTCGAAGACAAGACAGGTGGACAGGACAGGTCAGGCAGCGAAGGTTCAAGGACAGGCGACAGGAACCAACGTTACAGTATGCAGAGAACACTAGCAGTAAGCTATCTCTGCAGGCAAGAGTTGGTGAAGATCTAGCAAGGGTTTGGAGGAAGTGAAACCCTTAAATAGGGTCAGCGGCCAGCAAGACCAATTACCGGCGCACTGGCCCTTTAAATCAGAGTGAGCCGGAGCGTGCAGCGACCGGTAGGGGGACGCGGAAGCACAGGAGCGTGATAGGGCGAGTATGTGCGGCTGCGGCCCGCTCCACGGAGTGCGGCGCCAGTTACTCCGGGACCAGGGGTGCCTGCAAGGCTACGAATGCGTCTGCAGCCCGACTCGCGGGCTGCGGTGCCATTCGTGACATTTATGAAGTGGTAAAGGTGATGTAAAAGCACCCCATTCCTCAAATTAGCTCTCAGGCTGCAGCCGGTATGCTCTATGCTCTCTCAGGTTATTTTTGACTTGCAATTGGCCTTGCATACTCACTGAGGCAGCTCACGACAAGCACCCAGCCCAGCCGCAATGCAAAGATACCTTGAGCATACAGGTATAATTGAATAGCATCTCCAGGGTGGCATAAAACGCTCGCTCTGATTTAAAAAAAAAAAAAAAACAGACCACATAAAAATAAAAAAGGAATCACCTTTGTAGTGGTTGAGGCTGCCAGTGGCATCTCTGGTCTATGTATACTTCCAGTCCCTCCAAATGGCTGCAGCAGTCACAGGCCAATTAAAAAGTGAATGGCATGAGAATCGTGAGGTTAATGGAATGGCAAGAGAACTATTATTGGCTGCAGCCGTCACCCACCTTTCAGAAGGACCAGACGTAAACAGAGAAAAATAACACCTCCATTGTCTGCAGACTATTTAATGCAGTTGGGGCCTATGTAAATTATTTTTTTAGTTGACAACCCATTTAACCCATATGAGTACATTATTAGCTCAATTAACCCATTGGTGGTCTCTGGGAGACCTTGCCCAACTTCACTAAAAACTACATTAATTACAGTATGCAAAATGCATACGTTAAATTGGATTTTTGCCACCAAGAGAGTAGATTTTGATGGGGAAAGGGACAAGAGAAAACGACAAATCAAGTGAAAAAATCCCTTATGTAATTTATACAAGAAATCATTTTATCTGCAACTGGCCAACTCCCACTTCAAACTGTCTTTTCTAAATGAAATCAGGAATAGTTTATTCTTATCGAAGACATTGGTTTCAATACCTGGATCTTTGAGCAGTGCTTCATTTTATCTTCCTGGGGGATAGTGTTGGTTACGACTACAGCTTCAAATGCTGCATTATTGATTCGAGAAATTGCAGGTCCAGAGAAAATGCCATGCGTTAAAATTGCATAAACTTTTGTGGCACCAGCAGATAGTAACCTTTAGAAGGAAAGAAAAAAAAACATGCATCTTACCAAATGGTTAGTTTCAAGCATGTAACACATTTTTATTTGAAGCAAGCTGGCTAAAATATAAAAAAGTTCCTATAAAGTAACAAGTTATGAAAAGTTTTTTTTTTTTTTTTTAACAGAAATGAAAAAAAAAGGCAGCAAACAGAAATATATGATGTAACATACTCACTATAAGCAAAAATACATAAACAACCATAAATATGTAAGCTTAAAGGGGTGCTATCGTTTCATTAAATGGTCTTCAGAATAAGGGGACAGTGAAAACAAGCAACTTTGCAATTGGATGTCATTGGCAAAGCTGCCTTGTTCTCACAGTGTCCCTTATCTTGTGTTTTTATTCACACTGATATCCAGTGTGGGTCTAATCCCTCCTGATCCCTCCTCCTTGCAATTCGCTAGCTGAGAGCTCATTTACATTCTGTACAGCCCCTGGGTCGATTCACGGAGCTGTGTGTCTGACTCAGAGTTAGGGGCCTAGCAGAAACAGACTGCAGCAGATTGTACAATGAGAAAACATGACAGTTTTGACCCTGTGCCTAACTCTCCTGCATACACGCAGATCTGTGCCGTTCTTAGAAAGCTGTAATACATCTACAGCTGTGAGAGGAGATCAGTGCTCAGATTAGATTGAATGTAGCCTGTGGTATGTATACAGCTCTTATAAAATAAGACTGCATAGAGAGAGACACAGTGATATGTGGACTCAGAGGGGAGGGGAGGGGGGTCTCAGGCCAGCAGTGAAGGGGGGATGATGTCATCAAGCTGGGAGGGGAAGAAACGCCCCTGCAATCATAGAGCTGGGAAGCTGAGAGAAGTGTGAATCAGCCGAAGTAAGGAAGCGATACATCCCCTTTAAAACACAACAGCCAGATCGGAGTAGAAGTTACATCCAGCCATACATACTCCGTGGATCACAGTTGGCTATAGACAGAGTCATACTATAGACCTTGCTAGTCAAACTATACCCCCCGGTCCAATGTTAAAGAATTAAAGGGTTAAATTATTTAATTAGTTTTTTGGTCTTAAAAGAAAGTGTTTGTAATTTCCAAACAGATATAAGAGATAACTGGAGAATGTTCCATTTTGCCCAACTATTCTCCTGATAGCAAGTGTTATATTTTGTTGATGTTAGCATGGCGACTGAGACAAACTGATAAAACTTAAAGACCAATTTGCCAAACGGCAACTACCATATTTTTTGGACTATAAGACGCACCGGACCATAAGACGCACCTTGGTTTTAGAGGGAGATAACAGGACAAAAAATTTTAAGCAAAAAGTTATGGGCTGAAGTGTAGATTTTATTGGTACCCACAATTTTGGTGTTTGGATTTTTCTTCTTCTATGCTGTACAGCGTTCGGAATAAAACGTTATAGTGCAATAGATTTGACTTTTACGGACACGGTGATCACAATTCCGTGTAACTTTTTTTTTTTTTTTTTGTAAAACGGCAAAAGGGGGGGATTTAAACTTTATTTTTGCTTAAACTTTTTTTTTTACTTTAATACTTAGTCCCCTAGGGTACTTGACCACTAGGGGCACACTTCCTTGTCCTATGTACAGCAGTACTATGTAATACAGCTGTACATAGGATTTCTCATTCTTTACCTATTACACCCTGTTACATAGGCAGGGTGTAATAGGTGTACGTACATGGCAGTTGTGTAAGCCTGCATGAGGCTTCCCGCTGCCATGGCAACCGATCGCTCCTCTGCAATTAGATGTGTGTGTGGGGGGGTGATCGAACAGAGGAGCGGTGCTGGCGGCGTTAAGAGCAGGGCTGCTGCCCACACTGATCCGCCCGCACTGAGCTATCTCATACCGGCAGGAGGCTGCAGAGGAGCGATGCGGGAAGCGGAAGGTGGGGTTTAACCCTTTAAACTCCTCCGCCGGCTTCCGGCAGCATCGCTCCTCTGCAGCCTCCTGCCAGCATAAGATAGATAGTATATTCGGATTATAAGACACACCACTGTTTTCCCCCCAAATTTGGGAGGGAAAAAATGCGTCTTCTAGTCCGAAAAATACCATGTATTTACTATCCACATTCCTAACTTTATTAGGTAGTGAATTTCAAATAACAGTTAAGTTTTATAAAATTAAGTGCTTTAAAATAGATCAGTATAAGTGCTATTTTTCCTAGTTCCTGATTGCTATCAGCTTGAGTACATAAGTGTCTGCAGTATACTATGCTAGGACAGCACAACTACCTAACTAAAATAAAGAACATACCTAATAAAGTTAGTAAGGTGGATAGTAAATATATGGCATTAGTTGCCGTTTGGCAAATTGGTCTTGAATCTAATATAGCTTATCTGCTGGTCGTTTTTTTAAACAAGTTGCAAAAACGACTGAGCAGGGAAAAAAATGTACTATTGGAGTCTATGGAAAGCACCAGATGTTTTTTGGTGCTTTTTTGGGGGGCAGAAATAAACAGCAAATCTAATGCTGTGCATTTCTGCAAACAAAACAAAAAAAAAGTGCCAAGAAATGTGCTAAAAACTGCAAGACACCAAAAAAACTGACTTTCAGCAGCTTTTGATAGGCGGTGGACAAAAAAAAAAACAAAAACTTGTTTTATGAATGTTTTTAGGATTTGGGTTTCAGTGAGTTTTGTCTACTGCTGTGTAGACATAGTCTAATAATGACTAGTACTGTACTGCACCAATGGTTTTCCTAACTGTAAGCAAAGTGTGAAGTGATGATGCTGTTAATGCTACCACACCTGTATAAAGACCTGCATCTGTGAACCAAAATAAGAAGAAATTTTACATCTGAATCACCATGTCAACAAGAATTTGGAAAAAAGCACAACAAGGACTAAGTCGCGGGCTTAGAGTGACAACAACCTCAACCACTATAAAATACTATTCAGATTTATTTTTTCTCCATTTACAGTATGAGACAGAAGCTCTACTTATTTTACAGTTATGACCATTTCAAATATGTATTTTTTTTCCTTCATCTAGTCTAGGTTTGTAACTTCTGTTTTTTTTTTTTGTTGCTCTAGATGTTACTGAACATTGCAAGTTCTGTTTTGGGACAGACAAAAAAAAAAAAAAAAAAAAAAAACACACCACAATACAATGATTATTTTTACTCAGTCAGCAGAAAACGGACATGTTACTGTTGTGGTTTTTCCTAGCATTACAGGCTAATCGCTTTTTTTTGCCAGAGTTTTGTGAAACTGTAATATAAATCATTCAGTACCACGATTAATACTACTTGAGGGAAACCTGGAATCAGGGCTATAGTAAGAGGGTAGGAGTCCATCCCAGGATTTCTCCACCATTGATGGTGCAGACAACTCCGGTGTTGTGCCATTACTGCACTATGGACATAGGGCTTAGTATTAAAGCATTACTTTATGGTGCAGTCTTGACATGACTTTAGTAATACTTATATTACCAATGAAATAACAATTCTGAAGCATCTTTTAGTCAACGCTTTTCTGCGCTGTTCTTGGCAACTCGGGGACAAAACACAAAATCACTGTCATGGATATGAGAGAGGTCAGCCATTTAAAGTAACGTGTTTTTTAAAGAGAGTTTAACCTACATTCTGGATAATAATGGTGTTTAGTTTATAATATAACAAGACTCACTTGTCAGCAGCATGGCATATGGTGCCACATGTGTCAGCCATATCGTCAACCAAAATAGCAACCCTGTCTTTAACATCTCCAACCACCACCATTCTGTCCACCTCATTGGCTTTCTTCCGTTCTTTGTGGATTAGTGCAAATTCAACATTAAGTCTGTCTGCGATTGAAGTTACCCTGCAAACCAATAAAGACACAATCAGCTTAAAAACAAAATATAAACTTTTTTTTCCCACTGTGTAACTTGTACAGATAAGTCACTAAATAGTCTCTTGGTGAAAGGTACACAACCGTAACGTAATGCTGAGAGAATATATATATATATATATATATATATATATATATATATATATATTATATTTTTTTTGGCCACTTGTGGCAGTGGGAGGATTTCTAACAAATGAAATGAGCTGCTGTACAAGAAATAAGCTACAGTCACCTACTGCAATATCTTCTAAGCAGACAGTAATTGCATTTAATGTGCAAATAATCCATGTGATAAAGCATTTACTGTTTGTAAGAGACCATATTTCTAAACGCCAGAATAATCATAGTACCTTTTGGCACCACCAGCATCAGGTGACACAATGATACAATTCTTCCATTCAGGGATGTTCTCTTTAATCCACTGGAGTACTGCTGGTTCAGCATACAGGTTATCTACAGGAATGTCAAAGAAACCCTAAAAAAATTAAAGTCAAAAGTTAAAGAGTAGATCTTAATAAGTAAACTTGCACAGGGCAGCTGCAAAAGGCGGAGTTTAAATAATGTAAATAATTTTCTTAATAATTTTGACCACTGCCCCCAACCCCCCCATCTGCCCATATTCAGGAGTATACAAAAAAAATAAATGATATAATATATACACACACACACGTATACTGCATACACACACACAGAATCAGAATGCTAGGACTAGGAAGTAGGTGTAAATGGGTTAGCAACTGGCCCAATATATGGAAATTACCCAGACTAGATTATGGTAGTTTCTAGTGGGGCACCATAGGAGTCAGTATTGTCCCCTCTCCTTTCTAATGTTAATGTAAGGGGCCTTTACAAAAAGGCTCTGACTGTCAGAAGGGGTTAAAAACCAAAGAAAAACCCTACCCTGCTCTGTTCCAGCACTGCTGCCACCCATGGTGCCCCCCTCATATTAGGTGACATTCAATGGACACGCCAACCACTGGCCTCAGTTGTCTCTTTCTGTACAAACGGCATGTGACCACTGACTGGCTGACTGATATCCTTGGCAAGGAGCCCAGGCGGTGCTGGAATGGAGCAGGCTGACTGGCAGAGCCTTCTTTAAAGATTACAACGGACAACCGCTTTATTAACCTTGTAGCCTAGGGCTACAATACAGTCTTTTCTCAATTACACATACTGAGAAATCAACGACTTTTTTCACACCGAAGAAAAACAACCTGGATACTGAAGAACATTTATTTTGTCATTAAAATGTAAATCTAAGTATTTTTCACATACTTAAAACTTTTTTTTTTTACATTAAAACACAAATCTCTTAATATCTTGGCAGCGTCTGCTTATTAGAAGGAAATTCTTTACGTGTGAGCTTTAATTTTAGATAAATGGTTAATACAGGCTTAAAATGAATGCACTTTTTTCAAATGGCAAAGATCATCTATGTCTAAAAGCACATCTTATTGCTAGTGAATGTGACTAACAGCTGTCATATCGGTTTTACAGCTGTCTCTTATTACTACATATGTGAGCTTTAATATTCACTAGGAAAAGAACATGCTTGTTAGATGTCTTCTAGAGAAGAATTTTTGCATGTCTTTCATTTCTGCTTGCTGGCATTGGTACCCCTACTGGGTATATACTGCAAGATTTTCAATGTTCTTGATATCTTTGTCTTGTTTTAGATACACATCATAACCATGTGTTACCCAATTGAACCATAGGAAAGGAGCAGATCTGGGTGTAAAAGAGAACCTGTCAGGTGGTTTACTCTATTCTATCCAAGAGCAGAATAGGAGAGAAATCCTGCACCAAACCCTTTACCTACATAAAACAGAGCTGCACTTCTCCCCTGCTGAGAAAAAGCAGAGCAAATCTTATGACTGGTCTCAAAAAAAAAAAAAAAAAAAAAGGTCCTGCTGGCCCCAACCACAGTGATTGAAAATTTGCTATATACACATACTGATATGGGGAAAGCCGTCAATCATCCTACTCCAAATCATTAAACCTATGTATCACAAAGCTCAACTTCACTCCTTCAATCACATCCTGCTCTTAGAGCTGCATAAACCACCTGATAGGTTCCCTTTAAGGTCTCCACCTATACATTCTTCTACCTACTGTTTGGAGAGCAAAATCGACAACTAATCATCAGAACCACACACACCATGTTATTCAATCTGATCTTCAGGCATCACATTATGGAACAGGAGTTGAGGAGCAGATTGTAATTCCACAACACTATACATAACTCAAGAAAACGTATTTTATTCATTTAAATTTCTTCTTAAATTCAGCTTAGGAAGCATACTAGTGACTTGCAGCCATCTTTGTACGTATGCTCATGCAGGGAAGGCTGTTAAAATGAGATCAGCCTCTGAACTCCTAGTCTCAGAAAGAGCAGGGACATGAAGAAGTAATTTTTCATCTTTTTCAGACGACTATATAAATCATCTTAGCGTCTCATGCTGCCATCTTATTATAGAGCAGGTCAGTAGATTGGACAGTAATTGGAGTTCTATTTCCATTTCTACATTAGATACCTGTATCTGAGAAGCATGGAGATCCATGGTGATAATGTGATCAGCTCCAGCAACAGACAGCATGTTTGCCACCAGCTTGGCAGAGATTGGGGCACGGCTCTATTTAAAGAAAGACAAAAAAATATATAAATACTAAAGAATATTTAAAACGGTCAAACATTATATTTCTTCTCCATGAGTTTAAGACTATGAAGAAAAACAATTAAGGGTAACACACATCACGAAAGAACAATATGCTAAACAAGTAAAATATATATTTTTGTAAACAATTTTTTGGTGTAAAAACGTTAAAAGAAAAAAATATATATCGACAGGAGCCCAGCTTAGTATTACTGTTATACAGTGCCATCTTGTGGCTAAACCACATGCAGTTTTTAATCAACCTCGAAAATAGCCAATCTATTCTACTTTCTGTCTGTGTATAAAATATGCTGAAATTTGCAGAAAGGTTGGCGTTTTGCATGCCAAGATTAAAAAAAAAAAAAAAAAAAAGTATATACACGGGTATACTGTGGCTTTGTAGAACACACTTTTACTTACACACACTTTCCACCAATGAAACTACTATACAGACTCAAGAGTTCATGCATTGCTAGTCTCCAAGGCACACATGCAGTGGGGAAAAAAGTATTTATGCAGCCACCAATTGTTTAAGTTCTCCCACTTAAAAGGATGAGAGATGCCTGTAATTGACATCATAGGTAGACCTCAACTATGAGAGACAAAATGAGAAAAATCCAGAAAATCACATTGTCTGATTGGAAAGAATTTATTTGCAAATTATGGTGGAAAATAAGTATTTGGTCAATAACAAGTTTTAATTTCAATACTTTGTTATATATCATTTGTTGGCAATGACAGAGGTCAAACGTTTTTTGCAAGTCTTTCACAAGGTTGGCACACACTGTTGCTGGTATGTTGGCCCATTCCTCCATGCAGATCTCCTCTAGAGCAGTGATGTTTTTTGGGCCGTCGCTGGGAAACACGGAGTTTCAACTAGTTCAGTCATTTTGTTTGCTTTATGGATTCTCCCCATGCACCCTCCTGCAGCTGTGGGATGCACTGCCGTCAGCATGGCACCAGATACCTGTGACAACCTACCATAACCTTATTGAGTCACTCCTAATTGATCTAGCTGCCATCTGCTGTACTTGGAATGGACCCTGGATATTATATATTATCCACTAAATGTGCTAAACCCAAAGTAAAATCAATTAAATACAAAATCTATCCATAAAAATATATTTTATCACATATTTCAAACCCCCAATATTGAAGAAATTTCACGATTTAACAGGTATTACCAGCAAAGGAAAAGAAAGAGTATGTGACACCGATTGGTTAGTATGCCAATTAATAAATATACACTGCATGTATTTGCAAGTGCGTAAATTAAATATCATCTATACAAAACATATGTATAATAGATACCACATTAATTACCACATAAATGCAATAATATGTGCCAAAATAAAGTGCAAGTGCATCAGCGTCCACAGCTGGTTACCCATAAGAGCCCCACGCATGTTTCGCACCACTGCTTCGTCAGACGCATGGGGAGTGTATGAGTAACTAGCTGTGGACACCAATGCAATTGCAATTTATTGCGGCACATGAAAATTCATCATGTTATATGCACTATATATATTTATAAATTGCCTTGCTAATTAGTGTCACATTCGCCATGTGCTCTTTTCCAGTATACCCGTTAGGGCCCGTCCCCATTTGTACACGGCCACAGGGGGGCGGCTTTTTCCCGCGGTTTGCGGACAAATGCCCGTCCTCCTTCGCATGGAAATGTTCATGTTCCCCCTGAAAACCGGGCGTAAGAATGAACATGTTCAATGTTTTTCGGACCGCCGGTGGTCTAAAAAATCATCTGGTGGAAAATCTGTGCTCTATAGAGGTCCGTGTAAAAGTTTGTCAACCGGTTTACAGACGGCTTTCAAAAGCGAAAACAGTCTGCAAAACCAGCCGTAGGGACATTTCTTTAATATTAGCATTTTAAATATTTCTAACATTTTTATGGATACATTTCGTATTTAATTGATTTATTTTGGGTTAAGCACATTTAGCTCTATATAGAAAATATATTTAGATTGGGTGTGTTATTAGACCCTGTTTGTATTATTTTTACATTACATTTGTGGATGAGCTATTTTTGGTTAGTACTCTGGATATTAGCTGGTGGTCATAAATCAGTATTATCACATTCTGATTGGTGGGGGCTGGAAAGCCCAGACCGGAACGAATTCTATAAATTAAAGGGGTTTTCTCACCACGTTGTTTCATGGAGTTTAAGCAGTTTTGCACTTACTCTGTCTTCTCAGGCTGTGGGTGGTTTTACAGCAGTGATTAGCATATTCAACTACTAAGGAGCCGTTACAATGACAGTCCAGGGAAATTACAGATAAGGCCATGAGGTTAGTAAACAGTAGTGCACAAGGCTACATAGCACTAAAGGGTTAAAGTTTCTTAGTAAATTGGATAAACAAGCGCCTGGTGCTAGAAATAACATTTAGCAGCAAAGGCATCACCATGGTTGGACAGGGCAGCTGTAGCAATGAGATCAGAGAGAGATTATCCCTAACCTCAGGAAGCTTGTGTAAACAAGAAGAAGAGAAAATCTATCTCCTAAACATGGGCAAATCAGAACAGCAATGTATTTGAGAATAGTCTTAGTTACCTACATGTTTAAAGCTAATCATTGTGGTGAAAAAACTCCTTTAAAACATGAGAAGTCAACACATTACTATTTAGAGGGCAGTCAAAACTTCAGAAATTTCATTAGGATATTATAATTTGTCGAAGAATGCACATCAGTTTTATCATGTGAAACATTGCTTGGCCACTTGGAGGAACTATACAACACAAGCAGTTCACATGACATGCATGGGAATGTTGTGCATAAAATGTGATAAAATATTCATTTGAGTCAACATCGTATTCTTGTTGAAAATAAGAATGCAAACATTGCACAGACATCTGAATATTGCAATTCTTGGAAATTGTACAGCTGCAGACCTGTATAAAACAGTTGGGCAGCCTGAGAAGCCAGCAGTAGACAGCATTTTCCCTCCACTAAAGGTTATTCAAACATTTCTGTAACACATATTTGCACAATATTTACCTTTCTTACAAGTGACCTTGAAAACGGCTATCTGGTTTCCTTAAACAGTAGTAAATGAATTGACCAAATATTACTTACATTGTCAGTTGGGATCCCAAAATCAAGGAAAACACTTAGGCTAGATCCACACAGCATCGGGCAAAAACCGGAAAGTCGACCATTTTTTCCGATGCACGGCCGCGCTTTTTGTACTGTATTTGCAAAAACCATAGTCTGTTCTTGTTTTTGTTGCCGTCAGCCCATGCAATTGATTGTATGGGAAACCGCAGACAATTCAAAACGGTGGTGTATTTAGCAAGAAGTTCCTAAATCCGCCGGCACCAGAAAAAACAAAAAAAACTACAGGTCGTTTTTTCTTTTAAAGTCTATGGGTTGGCTGAACGGTCGAATTTTCAGCGGTTTTAGAATCCTGAAACCAATGTAAATACGATTGTTTTTATGTGCTGTGTAGACATAGCCTTAAGAATATCACATTTCTGCATATGCAAGTTTATACACTACTCACAAAGTTTCAGGATCAACAAACTGAGTTTTTTTTTATAGATGAATTTAATGAGAACATCTTAAGAATGCACATGTCCAGCTGTTCAACGTTTCAGTACTTTTTGCTGATCTCTAAAAATGAGATTAATAGCAAAATTAACTGGCGTTTGATCCCTGAATCACCCAATAAATTTAGGGGATCAATCTGAATTGGGATTTAAACAGTCCTCCTCATGCGACCAAGACAATTTAAAGGGGTTTTATCGTTTCACCATTTGGCAGCCGTTTATACTGGTTGCTAAGCAGAGCTTGTGAAATGGAGGGGCGTGTTTCTCCTCCCAGCAGGGCGTATCTTCTCTCTCTGCAAACACATCCTACCCTATGCACGTTCATTCTGTGTGAGCTAGGGGAAGGGAGAGGTTCTCATTGGACTCATTGGAGGTGAAAAGCTAAGTGTAGATCTACATTTCTCGCTCTCTCTACATACTTTGTAATTAGAACGGGCATTTGACATTCAGGACTCTGGGAAAGAGGAGTCATTTTTTTTTCTTTTCTCTGTCTCTCACACACAGTAATATCCTGCAGATTACTACACCTATGACCTCTACAGATCTGCAGAACAAAACTATATGCTTTATCTGTTTGTGTTTACATGGAACTGCACATGATCTCTCTCTATGCTGCAGGACCTCTGATCGCCGTCAGTGAATGTCAAATCAAATCAACTGTCAAGCAAATCCCCTCATTTTAAACTATTATCTTCGTAGCGAGAAAACCCTTTTAAATTGATCAAAGAGTACCTCACCATTGCAAAGCTTCAAGCTAAATAAGCTCAGCGGTCACTTCCATCTGAGTGCAGAGTGTCACAGTGTGTCATCAACAGGTTGCAACAGAGATAGAGAGAGACTGGAAGAGTCACAGACAGGGAAAGAAGTGGTCGTCCTTTGTCTACACACACACTGATGAGTGCTCCATTGTAAACAATGCCCTGCGGAACCAGATGATGAATGTCACACAACTCCAGGCACGTTTCAGGGAGGTGAGATGCAACCAAGTGTCAGGTCAGACCATTTGTATCAGCATGATCTGCGTGCTAGATGACCTGACCACACCACCAGACACAGGCATGATCTTGCATGGGCCAAGGAGCTTCTACACTGGACGATGGACCAGTGGTCCTCAGTGCTGTTCAGTGATGAAAGTCGATTCACTCTGACCAGAAGTGATGGCCGCCAATGATGCTGGAGACCTCAAGGAGAACACTATGCATCAGTTAGGTCAGGTACCCTTGCCGGTCATCTAACATGCAGACCACACTGATGTAAATGGTTATCAATGATCTGATGTGACACTTGGTTGCCTCTCATCTCCATTCATCAACTGTTGTGAATTTTGCCATTGAGCTCCTTATTACAGATCAGCAAGTTGTGCAAAAAGTAATGCCATGTTTTACAGTTGGCCATATGCATTCTAAAGTTAAGAGATGGTCTCATTTAGTTAAACACAAAAAGACAAATGCTAAATATCTCTAACTTTTTGTGAGTAGTGTATATTCTTTTAGTATAAAGCAATCACCAGAACAGATCTCTAACTTTGGGTACCTAGCAGATATCCTCAGAACATCCATGCTAGGGCACATATGTTAAATGCAAGACCTGCTGATCCAGTCCAGCCCTCCATATCATTTTAGGTGACCTGTGTTCAGATCTTGTCCATCCCTGTTTGCGGTCTCTGAACTGCCACTGAAGGACCAGCTCTCCAGTTTTCTAAAAGGAGAGTGGACAGCCCTACCTCCAAAAAGGTAACCATAATGCTTATGTGGCCCTGAAAGTGACTCCTGTGCTAGGGTCACAAACTTCTGTCTGCCCATGAGCTGCAAATCTTCCCTATCCTTAAAGAAGGCTGGTCAGCTCTATCTAATTTTAGATAATCCTTACATTCCATATAAAACAATTATGGATATAACAACATGTTCTAGCACTATTCCTCATTACACTGTTTCTATGAGGAATAATAGAGTAACAGAACAATGCAGAGTTGTCATTTCTTGAGGGGGTATAAAATGTATAAAAAGAGTGGTAATAGGTCCTTTTTAAGGGCACTGGAAACAAAATGAATCCAAGGCAAAGTTCAGAAAGTGTCGGGGGCATTGAAAAGAAAAATTTATAAATGTGCCATTTTCCACTTATTTGTGCAAACTGCCCACCCCCCCTCCTGATATCAAGAAATTGAAATTGTAAGTGGTAAACTAAACTTGTCCGAGCGCAAAAGCGTATACTTTTGGTAAGTGGAGAAAAAAAAAAAACAAAAAAACAAAAAAACTTTGTTCTACATTGTCTAACTTGGACTACGACCTCACTGCAGCCCTGCCATGATATCCATTCGGCATTGCCAACAGATACCAGATAACAAGATGTGAATGTGTTCTAAGGGTGCTTTCACACAGTGCAGTTTTAACTGCGCTCCAATTAAACTGCCTTTATTACCAGTAAGCTTTTTCGACTTCTCTAAACTGTTTGGAAAGTGAGTAATCAATATGTGTGTTTGTAATCCACAAGACTTCACACACAGTAATTGATGACTTACTTGAAATCACCTTTCTGAACAATTTAGACAACTGAAAAAAGCTTGCTGGTAATAAAGGCAGTTTAATTGGAGCGCAGTTAAATCTGCACCAAAACTGCGCTGTGTGAAACAGCCTAAGTAATTCAAAAAAGGATATTTTGTCTTTCACCAACGTGCTGCTTTAGGACCGACTGCTCCCTGTGCATAGCGTAAAACACACAGATATATTGTAAACCACAGTGTCGACATAGCCTAGGCAGTGACTGAACGCCTCTAGAGATTTTTCATGGATCCCAGAGGAAGCGACTGTGTGGTATGTAAATAAGCAATCCTTAACGACAGGTATTAAGTGTAATGGAAAGCCAGCTAATACATTTCCCAAGAGGTAATCTAAACTGTCATTTATAAATGACTAAGTGACCAAGGTACCAAAATAACTAAAAATACCTCACAATAATAAGAATTTCCACCAGAGATCTAAAAAGGATATTTGCGCGTAAATATGTACGTCAACGAGTGATCAAAGAAAATAGAAGTAAAAGTAAAACTACAAGCAGCTGCAGAGGACGGCATCCACAGTCACTACAGAACGAAGAGACTGTCAGATAATAAGGTTAAACCTAACAGGTTAAAGAGGGTTCCCGCTTTGGACAATTCCTACTTGTTAGAAGTGTCCTCTGACAAGAAGTTGATCACAGAGGGCCTCGTGTATGAAAACTCTCTAGGTGTAAGACTTTCTTTGTTGCTCATAGCAACCAATCAGAGCTCCCATTTCAATTAATATAATGCTCTGAAAAACATCAGAGAGGCGCTCCGATTAGTTGCTATGAGCAACAAAGAAAGTCTTAAACCTAGATGAGGCATCCTCAAACTGAGGCCCTCCAGCTGTTGGGAAACTACAACTCCCATGATGCCCACTGCTATAGATTATATAAATGCATGATGGGAGTTGTAGTTTCCCAACAGCTGGAGGACATAGTTGCCATACATGTGGCCCCAAAGTGTTTCCCCTTGGTTGGTCTCCAGCAATTATCTGTAATTTGTAGGGAAACCGGATAGTAAGATGTACATTTCCATAGAAGCGGCCAACAGGAGGGAACAAGGCATTACACATTGCCTTTTCAAATAAATGGTTGGTCTTCTGTAATGCAGGACAGAACAGATTGTCCTGAATTAACGACACTCTAATCACTCACCACTGTTCGGATTTTCATCTTTGCGGCACAGGATCCATCTCCATGAACTTAAAAATGGTTCTCTGGGTTTCACATACCCCATTATAAAATTCTAAGAAAATACAGAAGTCTAATGCTTTAACTACATGTAAAATGAATTGTTCACAGTGGACTGCCCAACCACAACATTAACACTACACTGTCTGCAGTGTTTTAAAGAGAACCTGTCACATAGATTATGCCTCCCTTGCTGAGGACAGCACAAGCTAGTGTAAGACCTGCTGTTTCCAGCACTGTGTCCCTTATTCTGTAAGATGCAGGAGTTTTTGTGTATTTAATGCTCAAATCTGCAGTTTTCAGCCAGAAGAGTCATTCGAAGAGTCCTTAAAGAGTCAGTTTTTTTCAAAACCGGCCAATCGGAGGCTAGCCCCGCCCACCTCAACTGACAAACCCATTACTTTGAATAGGTAGAAACATGTGAATAATTGCCAGTGGGCGGGGCTAGCCTTTGGTGGGCGGAGCTAACACCTGCTCATGAATAAGATTTGAGGGGTAAATGCTCTAAAACTACAGCATCTTACAGAATAAGGGACACAGCGCTGGAAACAGCAGGTCTGACACCTCAGCAAGGGAGGCATAATCTATGTGACAGGTTCCCTTTAAAGGGGTTGTCTCACTACAAGGATTACTTTTTATGTTAAAGATCTTGCAAAAACAAGTGACTTTGCAATATGTATTCATTAACAGTGTCCTACCTATTCCTAGATATCCCTCTTGTATGGGCTGCATCAGCTCCTGAGGTCGCTATAGCTACAGACCTGTTCAAGCTCTCATGATAGGCTGTCAGCACTGGTTGCTATAGCTATAGACTTGGCTTCTACTGCAGCCTATTAGAAGCAGGTAAACATGCCCCTGAATTAAAAATGAAACCAACAAAACAGGACTGAGGTGAGATGAATCAATGTAGTGAGACAATCCCTTTAAGTCCTGGCTACCAGCAGCACGGTCATACATTGATCGTAATAACCTAGTATGCAATAAGCACCCATGAAGCCTCTTGTGGTGGATGTAGACAGCCGGCTCTATAACTGGAGGTAGCGATACCTATATTCTGCACTAAACACCATGTAATTATTCACACAAACCTTGTTATTGATTGTTCCAGGAATTTGTTCTTTTTAATATTCTCCCCCCCCCCTTCCCTTCCACTAAATCAAAACTTGCAAAAATTGTCCAGGTGGTTATGCGTTATAGTTCTATGGAACAAATATCCTGGGCTAAGAAAACAGAAAAAAAAAAAGGATTATAATCATGGTTTGACTTATTACCAAAACACTATGTACTTAGACGCAGCACAGCATGTCAATTTATGCAGTGAAAAGCGGTTATAGCTCTTAATTTGCGCATTTACTGTCAGGGTCCCTACACTAGCTCTCTTCATTTGGCAGGAAACTAAAATTAATCGTTAACTCAGTGATGCTTATTACACATTCAGCTGTTCACTTAATGCATTTTTTCAATGCAAAATTACCAAGCGAGACAGGTTATATAAATGGTTGAGGTCAGCACTGCATGAAGACGCAATCTATCATCTGCAACAAGTGAGAGACTAACTTTGCCTTTATTCTTATTTTCCTAAGAGTATGGACACTGCTTCCCAATTACATATGAAAAAGTAACCTCTAGTGATGTTGGCATCTCCTATCAGAAGTTCAATGATCAGGACAAATCGGATATGCCCGTTGCTTTAGAAAGCCGATGCCTCTTGAAAAGCACTTACAATGACCAACCAAATTCAAATCCAGGAGTGAGAACTCGGGATGTGTAAAACCGAATCTAAATGCAATTTACGTTTTTGCCCCCTCCAATCCTTCCTCCTCCCCCGTACTCGAAAATGGTGCTCTAAACTTCCACAGCAGACCACATGGCATGCTTCCAGAAAACCATGTACTTAGTCTGCTTGTCTTTAGCAAACTGGTTGCGGGCTTTTGTGTGCATCATCTTTAGAAGAGGCTTCCTTCTGGGAAGACAGCCATGCAGACCTATTTGATGCAGTGTGCGACGTATGGTCTAAGCACTGACTGGCTGACCCCCCCCCCGCCGCGAACCTCTGCAGCAATGTTGGTAGCACTAATACGTCTATGGTGAAAAGACAACCTCTGGATAGGACACCAAGCATGTGCACTCATCTTCCGTGGTTAACCATGGCAAGGCCTGGTCTGAGTGGAACTTATCTTGTTAAATCGCTGTATGGTCTTGGTCAATGTTCTGCAGCTCAGTTTCAGGGTGCAGGCAGTCTTCTCCCATGGGCCACCTATATCTAGTGCAACAATTTTTTTAATTCAGATTTCAGAGAAGTCAGCCATGAAGAGCCATGTTAAACTTCCAGTGACCAGTATGATAGCGTGAGAGCAACACCACCAAATTTAACAAACCTGCTCCCTATTCACAACTGAGACCTTGTAGCCAGGGCTGTGTAATCATTCTAAAATGGACGGACTCCAAACATCTATAATAAATTGGTACAGTTAGTTCAACGCAGCTCCAAAAGCAAGAGGAATTGAGTCAGTGCTACTGCTACCTTATCTTCAGCCTCAGATGAGGAGTTTAATTTTGAATGAAAGTATTTGGATGACATGGAGCAGGCAAAGCGTTGCCGCAGGGGAAAAGATTCCGCTCCCATAGAAAACAAATTGACCAGATTTCAGCAAAATTTTCAACTTGTTCTTAAAGAGCTCAACCATTCATCAGAACTGACTGTGCAGAAGACAATTCCTTTATACCCTAAAACGGTTATAGATTATGCCCATGCGGTCACCGCCTTGCCACCAACCCAAGTCAGGTTAGCGTGGCTGTTTTCTCGCCTGAAATTAAAGGAAATCAGATTTGAGGTCATTCAAGAAGAATCTGATGGATGCGATGCTATTTCTCAGAACAAATTCAGTTATTCAGGACATTTTTGTTGAAACTATTTACCCCCAACTTACTGCAGAGCATTTTGCATATTGACAGTTTAAGTTTTTTGTATTCTAAAGTTGTATCCCGTAAATATGTTTTATGTTCTACCTGAATAGTTTGATTATTGTATCACAAGGTGACAAAAAGCCTGGTGTTACCATTTTACTACATTTTATTACACTAAAGTTATCACTTAAACATGCGCCATGTATGAGTGAATAGGAGTTGGGAGTCGGAGCTTTGGCTTACTGATTTCACAGTCCCACGTTTAACACTAAGTGTATGTTAACACGGCTTATTTTAGAGCGTAATTGCGCACGTATTTTGCTTTGTATGCGGTGAAATGCACGCTGCAATTACGGTAATTCATAGTTCTCATAAAGAGCTATGAATTACGTGTCATCTCCCCGGGCATACAATACACTCGTATTGTACGCCGGGGGAGAAAAGTGACATGTCAATTGTTAGTGGCGCTTACACGCCGCTGACAATGCAGGTCCATGGGGCCATAGCCCCCGTGCTTTGGAATTACGCGCTGATCAGCGCGTGCTTCCAAAACATCTGGTGTATTGTGGCGTGTGCCATACGCACCCTAATACGCCATGTGAACATACCCTAAGAATATGTCTACACAGCGATGGATTCTTCTTGAGTTTTCAGCGGATTCAGTATTTTGAATGCGCCGAAAATGCGACTGTACCTAGCGCTGTGTAGACTTCGATAGAAATTCCATGCTGTGGTCTAGACAGCACGGGGTTTTTTTTTCTTTTAATTACTGAAGCCGCCGGATGTCCGGCAGAACATGCTCTTACGCCGGATACCAATGCAACTCATGTACAGAGTCGGTGGGAAATCTGAAAACAGACCAGGGCTTTTGGCACCAACCCGTGCTAAAAGCCGAGGTACAGCAATGCTAAAATTCTTTCGGATTCTGAATGTCATTTTAACATTGCTGTGTAGATTTAGCCAAATGAGTCACATTTGTTGCCAGTAGTTTAAACATTCATGGCCAGTTTGGCACCTCCAGCAAACTACTGAAGAGTGGAAGAACATCTTAGGAACTGATGAATTACAATTTGACATCTTTGGCACATCATACAGGGTATTATATGTTATTGACTAGGTGATACAATGGTTTCTTAATGTTTGACACCAACTGTCAAATATGGAAGAAGCAGCGTTATACTCAGGCTCTTTTGCTGGATCCAGCTGGCAACTTACAGAGGACGCCTGGCACACTGGTCAAACCAAGCTACCACAGAATTTTGATGTGCCATGCATAACCTTTTGGGGTACACCTTGTACATATTACGAGATGCTGATCCAAAACATATATGATCCTGACATAACCTAAATGCAGAGTCTCCAGCCTAAAACCCCATTGAGCTTGCGTGAATGAACTGGATAGAAGGCTAAAAGCAAAGCAACCTAGAAGTGCAGCATATTTGTGAAAACTTCTGCAACAATGTTAGAAGAAATTTCTGAATGCAATTGTATAAAGCAGGCATCCTCAAACTTGCGGCCCTCCAGTTGTTGGGAAACTACAACTCCCATAATTCCCACTGTTATAGATTATAACAATACATGATGGGAGTTGTAGTTTCCCAGTAGAGGGACGCAGTTTGAGGATGCCTGGTATAAGGAATTCTTCGACGGCATAAAGCTGTTCTATTAGCTAGTGGTGACTACTTTGTTGCAACAACTTAAAACTTGATTTTGACTCAGAAATTAAAGAAGAAATAAACAGGTTAAGATGAATAAAAAGAATGAACTTTGAGAAGTACTTTTGAGACATTTAACTGTGAAAATAACAAAAAACATGTGACTACCGTGTTTCCCGATAGTAAGACACCCCCGATAGTAAGACGTAGCGGGGAGTTTAGGGAGGTCGACTAATGTATAACAAACAAATTCAAAGTATAATGGACAGCTCACCTAGTGTTGCGTGGAACGCCAATCCCCTCAGCTGGTCTCTGCACGATTCTGGATACTATCCGTCCGTGTAGAAATTCAATAAAATACTGGAATCAGCACTAAAACGTGAGAAGTTCAAGAGCAGTCGGATTCTTCTAAAACATCCATCTTTTTATTGAAGACATCTTTAAAATTCACAGCGTATTGGCTGAACAAGCATGAAAGACAGGAGACCACGAACTGGGGTGGACGGTGGCCATGAGTGGCCATGGCCATGAGTAAGGGTCATGTGACCTGAAACGCGTCGGTCAGAGCCATCCACCGTCCACCCCAGTTCGTGGTCTCCTGTCTTTCATGCTTGTTCAGTCAATACGCTGTGAATTTTAAAGATGTCTTCAATAAAAAGATGGATGTTTTAGAAGAATCCGACTGCTCTTGAACTTCTCACGTCTTAGTGCTGATTCCAGTATTTTATTGAATGTCGACTAATGTAAGACGTACCCCGAAAGTAAGACGTAGTAAACTGTACGCTGCGATGGCCCGGGCGCCGACAGGGACGCTTCAGCTATATGCGGCTCCTCAGAGAGTGCATATAGCTGAATGCCGAGTACAGCGCACAGTGTCCGGGCGCTGCGCTGGCCCGGGCACTGTCCGCGATTCATTCACCTATATGCGACTCCTCCGGAGCGCATATAGGTGAAGGGATACCACTGCGGAGCACAGAGCGAGCGCTCCCTGCTCTGCAGTGGACTCCGGGCAGTCGCAGACTCGCTGCTGTCCTGAGATCCCGGCACAGGCAGCGTGTGTCATCACGCTGCGTGCGCGGCCTGATGATGTCACCCGCCTGTGCCGGCAAGAAGATAGAGCAGAGCCGAGAGCGCGGGAGACGGAGCAGCGGGGATCCAGGTAAGTGATTGTTTGTTTTTTTATTTTGATATTATTGCCTACAGCCTGCCTACAGCTGCCTATACCTGCCAATACCTGCCTACAGCTGCCAATACCTGCCTACAGCCTGCCTATACCTGCCTGCAGCTGCCTACAGCTGGCCCTATACCTGCCTACAGCTGGCCCTATACCTGCCTACAGCCGGCCCTATACCTGCCTACAGCCGGCCATATACCTGCCTATGGGGCCACATACCTGCCTATGGTGCCATATACCTGCCTATAATCTGCTTATGGGGGACATATACCTGCCTATTACCTGCGTATGGGGCCATATACCTGTAAATTATAAGACATACCCCGAAAGTAAGACATAGTGGGACTTTTGGGGGTAAAAAGAATGTATGACGCTGGCTTACTTTCGGGGAAACACGGTAGTAGTGTGTGTATGGTTTAGAAAAGCATTATGGAGTGGACCTAGAAAACATGTATAGTGAAATACACATAAATTTACTATATGATTTTGTGAACAGTCAGCTTGGGACTAGGATAACCTGTAGCATTCTCAATCATAAAAGGCCATGTTCACACGGCTTAAAATGGGCCGTATTTCGGTCCGTAATTACGCGGCGAAGTGCGCCAATTACGGGCCGAAAACGGCCCATTCATTACAGTAATCCACAGTTCTCATAGAGAACTATGTATTACATCTCCTCTCCACGCCGGACGGGGGGATAATTGACATGTCACTTTCTAGCGGCGTATACGCGCCGCTAGCAGTGATTGTCTATGGGCCGGCGAAGTGCCGGTCCCCCGCTCCCTCCCCCGTCCACACGGCGTAATTGCAGGGCGTAATTACGCCCTGCAAATACACCGTGTGAACATAGCCAAACAGTGCCCCGCATTGGATGCCATGCCTTCTCAGTGAACACTACGCAGTGTGAAAAACAAAATCCACAACAGTCTTTACCATTTACTGCATTGTATCTTCAGTATGCAGGTTGTACCACTCCGCTGGAGAAGGTCAAACTGATGTTAGGCTTATTAGGGTTTTGAGGGGGAAAAGAAAATAAATAAATAGGCAAATACCTTGTCTTTTTTGTCCTGTCGAGCATATGGAAAACATGGAATGACAGCTGTAACTCGGGAGGAGGATGCGATCTTGCAGGCGTTTATCATGATCAGCAGTTCCATCAGGTTGTCATTGATCTCCCCGCAGCCACTCTGTACGATATACACATCTTCCCCTCTTACACTCTCGCCGATCTCTACGCTGCAATGATAAAATAGGAGAAATGCCCATTTTAATATTATTGATTTAAGATGTTTTAAAAGGGGTTTTACCACAGTGGTATATCACATAGTGAGTGTCCCATCTCTGGGCCCTGCACCTATCTCACAAACGGGCCCTGAAAGTCAGAGCAGACTGAAGAGCCGGTCACGCTTGCGCACAGTTCTCCACCCTGTTCTACGGGAGTGTCGAGCAGAGCTAAACACCGCTTAGCTGTACTCTGAACTCCCGTAGAACATAGAGAGAGTAGCTGCGCAAGGGTGGCCAGCTCTCCAGTCTGCTCTGTCACTTTAAGGGGCACATTCTCAAGATCGATGGGGGTCACAGAGGTGGGAACCACACCTATCAGACAGTGATGGCATATCCTCGTGATATGCCATCATATTCTATTGTGGTAAAACCCTCTTTAATAAAAGGAGGTTATGGTCACACGGCGTATTGGGGTGCATACAGTACGCGCCCCAATATGCAGGGTGTTTTAGAAGCACGTGCTGATCAACGCGTACTTCCAAAGCACGGGGGGGGGGCCGGCCGCATGCCCTTGTATTGTAAGCGGCGAGAACAATTGACATGTCACGTCTCTGGGCGTACAATACAATCGTATTGTACGCCCGGGGAGACGACGCGCAAGTCATGGTTCTCTATGGGAGCTATGAATTATCTTAATTGTGGCGCACATTTCACCACATATAAAGCACAAATACGCGGTGAAATGGGCATCGCAAATACGCCGTGTGAACATACCCTGATTCTGCAACAGAAATAGGTAAACCTGATATTTCCAACTATATAGCTGCCACCACAAATCATTCGGACCTCATTGAAAAAAAAAAAAAAATCAAGTTGGGTATGACTTTTCCTCAAGTAGAATTAGTACTGCAAGTTCTTTTAAAAAGGTATACACAGGTCAAATGATTAACACTTTCATAAAGATCTCAGACTGCCTCTACTTGAATATAAAACAGTGACAACTGTGTACAAAACAAGGTGTTATATGCAGTAAATAAAGATCTGGCCTCAAGGATTTTATGCACAATTACTATATTCACATCCTATTCCTCTGCAACAACCATTTCATGCTACAGCCTTGCTAGCAGAATAAATCAATACCAAACACAATCCAAGTGGTGAATACAAAGTTTTGTGATTAAGGGTTGCCCATTAGGAAAAATACAATAACACGGGTAGCACGGGTCGGAAACGCGTTAGCGTCTACCACTAGCACTTTTTTGTCTGTGTGTCATTTTCTAATAAATATTGGCTTTTAAACTGTGCTGGATTCCTGGCGTTTCAAATGAAGGCTCATCTGAATGTAATAATATACCCACCTTTTAAACCTGCTTCCTTCCAGCACTGCCCGTGCTCCAGGTTTCTCAGTGGTCATACAGGAAGAGACTGCTAAGGCCAGTGACTGATGTCACCTTTATGTATCACATGAAGATGCAGACAATGCACCAGTATTGCTTATTTTTTTTCTAATTTTTAATTAACCCTGACCAGCAGATGGAAAAAACAAAAAAAAAACCCTTTATAAAGAATCACTCCAGGTTTGTTTCTTTCCCTTTTGCAGTCAGGTAGTTGCATCCATGTAATATGAGCCTTTCCAAGATGGGCACCTGTGTTAGGTCAGTCCGACTTCTAGTCCACTCTATTCCCTCCAGTAAGCTTTAGCATTAGACCATACCCGGTGGCTCCCACCCTCCTCTCCAAATATGCCTGCAGTGTTGCTGACCAGAACATTTCTGCCTTAGGCAAGGGAGCAGAAGAGCAGTAATATACTGTACTAAGCAGGTCTGTGGAGTTCCAGAAATGCCTCTACTCCCACGGTGTCTGCAGAGTGCAGAATCTTCAGTGTATACCTATACAAAATGCAAGTTCAGCCAGTCTCCCCTGCCTCCTGACATGGAAAACTTTCACCAAGAGAGCGAGGTGAAGCTGCATCCCATAGAAATACACAGGAGACACCGAATTGTGAGTGAGGGGACAGAAGGTCCAAGTCATTGATCTACATCACTTGTTGCCCTTAGATCAGGCTTGTTCGGCTTTGAGTCCTATGTAATAAGACTCCATACACACTGCCACAGACACCACGGGAAATGCTGCATTAGGAGAACCATAATAAGAGGGTAACTTATTGCCGACGTAATTGCGGGGACGGATTTCGCCCCGCAATTACGTTGGCAGCCGTGCAGCAGGGCGGGGGGACGGCAGCTCGCCGGCCCCATAGAAATTGCATTACTCACGGCCGTAAATATTGCGCACGTCACTTTCTCCCCCCGCGGCGGATTCACCAAGCGGGGAGGAGAGACGGAATCCATAGTTCTCTATTAAAGCTGTGGATTACCGTAGTTACTGGGATGGATTGGAGCCGTACTGAGCGCAAATACGGCTGGAATCAGTCCCAGAATAAGCCGTGTGAACGAGGCCTAGAAGGAAGCAAAATGGCAAATATCTACTTAGCACATCAAATTAACCAGGTATACATAAGAGCTTCTGCATTATTTCTATAAGAACAGCCTATGCTGTATAAGATCGGCAATAAGCTGGATTGTTTCTCCAAGTCTATAGATCACTAATAAAATAAACTACTGATCACATGGTTTAGTTATAATCATATAAATGCACTTAAACTGTTTCAGTGTTTACTTATTTTAATATGTAGCCATTTAACTGCAGCAAATGTGTGTGCTCTTCTGTTCAGGTGGACCATCAGTTTTTACCATGATCAGCTCAACAATTTCTGAAAAAGTTTACATATATTTTTCCCCCTTCAATGTTTTTAATGGTACTTCACGTGAATGAAAGTGCACATGATAAAATCTATGTGACCACCAACTGTTTTCATCTTTAAAATATAGAGCCAATAGCTTTTTTGTCAAAATATGAGCTTTGGCTTGTTAACATTGCTCTATTATTTACTGACGAGTTTGGAAGAGGAAAATAAAAAACCACATTTACTCATACGGGATGGAAGAAGATCGATACAATACAAACAAACACTGCTTACCCCCACTAATCCCACAGCCAAACGTTTTCACATGCTGATAACAGCTAGGGAACTTTGAATATATCAGCAATGTTGAGCACTTGTTGTTCAGGAAAAGATACTCATCTAGAATGACAAACCTCTTGAGCCGTGTTCCGGTACAAAATCAAATTATTGACAACAGTTTCTCATACCTGGATCACAGGCCTTAGGCTATGTTCACACTTTGGACTGAATAGTCCGATGAATTTCTGGGGTAGCTTCCTTGGACGAAATCAGAGGAGACACCAGGAGAGGTAGATTTAAAAACCCAAAAAATTTTAAAAAAACCCCAATTTTTGGCCCCATAAAATCACCGGGCAAAAGGCACAAGATTTTCCCCAATTGGTAATTGAAAGGAGATGCGCAGTACATGCCAAATCCAGTTGCCAAAATTGGTAAAATTAAGTTTGGCATCTTTCCAAAAATGTGATTATTCCTCTGTATTAATTGTAAGGATATGTTCACATGGCATGTTAGGTCCGTGTGAACATATACTTTTGTGATGCGTGTCTGGGTCCGTCTGAACAGACCCAGACACGCATCTAACAACGAGCAGTGGGTTTAACACTGCCAGCAATGGGAAACACGTATCGGCATTCACATGAGTGATCGCTAATGCACGTTTGCATCGAGTCTGTCCGAGCCGTCTATCGGATCCGCTCCAAAAAGTGACGTGTCACAAAAGCGTATGTTCACAAGGACCTAACACGCCGTGTGAACATACCCTAACATTCTATGTTGAGCCTTCAGTTAGGGAATGTTGGCACAATGTATTTGCGGAGGGCATACTTCAGCGCATAATTGCGCTGCAATGCGCCCTGCAAATATGGCAAAATGAGTGGTATGATAACCAGACGTAGTCACCGAATAGGAGACTGGGCTGTAGTGCTGTTGAAAGTACGTGCTGGCCAGTGCGTACTTTCAACAGCAGGTGTATTGCGGCACGCACAGGTACACACCGCAATACGCCGTGAGCACTCCGCCTTAATAAAAGCAAAGTCTTTAAATAACAGAGTTTTTCATGTCATTTTTTTAAAACAATTTCAGCTGCTAATGCAGTAGTAAGATAAATCACACACGCTCACCACCCCCTTTTCCATTTACCCCAGACAGAACGCGGACATTGTTCCCAACCAATTCTGCAAATTACATCCGACGGTCAGCTCCTGTCCGCTGCAGTGGTCACATGCTATTGCCTGATATCACCATACAATGGCTCATGACCGCTGCAGTGGACATGAGATGACCACCGGATGTAAACAGAAAACTCGGAGAGGCCACCAGCATCTTAAGCGTTGGCATGGTGGTGAGAAGAACATCCTGTAATAGCAGGGAAAGCTAAAAATACAGAATATGAACCCAAGGTACTTGATCTAAGCTGCCTACACAGTAATATAACATTTTTATAGCATTGCCTAAAAAAGAGAAGCCATCGCAGAAGTCAGGTGCACATGATCAGCATATACAACATACTGAGCTTATAGGATTGTGCTGAAGCCTGAAATCGGAGCAGCCCAACAGACGTGAGCTGTCTGCTCCGCACATGGCAATAAAATAAATTTATTACTAGAAGTGGCAGTCAAATGCAGATTGAAACGAAGATTTGGATCACTTTTTAGAACTTGTTGCAGTCAGAAACCCTACCACTTCATATAAAATAGTTTACCGCTTTCTAACCGTAACAACAAATCTTGGAAGTAACTTGATTGGAGTACGGCAGCGAAATAAGTGATACACACACACACACCTTTGCTTCAAACACGATTACTGGTGTGGACTACTTCATAATGGCTTCCATAAGACGAAGTTAATGTAGGACTTAAGACAATGAGGCCTTGAAAGTGTGTTGCGAGGTGTTATTTTGACAAAATATTAACTATACATTTAAATTTTGATATTTTTAGTAGCAGTAGTTGCCTGTGTTTGGTGCAGGGGATGTCAATTTGGCATTTGGCACTTAGGCCATGTCAGGGTTAAAATGGGGCGATTTCGGTCCATATTACGCGCCGAAGTGCGCAAATTACGGGCCCAAAAGCCCATTATAGGAACAGTTCTCATAGAGAACTTTGGATTACGTCTCTCTCCCCGCCCGGTGAAATCCGCGGGCGGGGAGATAATTGACATGTTCACTTTCCTAGCGGCGATATCGGCGCTAGCAGTGATTGTCTATGGGCCGGCGAAGTGCCGGCCCCCTGCTCACTCCCCCGCTCCACGCCACACGGCGTAACTGCGGGGCGTAATTACGTCCTGCAATTAAGCCGTGTGAACATGCCTTTAGAATGTTCTGGGCAACCTACTCAGTCGAATAGTATAGAGATCACCAATAGGGTGTAGACCAGCATGGTACAGCACATAACCATTTGACTGACTGGCACCCAATATAAGCCTTATCTATTTGCAATTGTAATACTACCAAACCACCCCCCTCGTGGATAGTAGGTGTGCAAGTAGTTGTTAATCAGTAGTTTTACTCTTGAGCCATCCTCCCTGTACAGTATTGTGGCTTTTCTGCCTACTATAGAAAAATTGGACATTATGTACTCAAAAACACAAACACAATGCCATACTTACAGCTCAATGGCTGGACCATAGACTGAACCCAGTAGAAGGCAACAGAAGCCCCCGTGTGGCTTGAGAAAGATATAACAGGTTCAGATAACTAATGAGCAGCAGCTCATATGCACATTCATTAAGGGAACTGAATAATAAAAACAACTGCACGTTGGATAAGTGCCAGTTCACACCGGTATGCAGAAAAAAACCCCAGTATAGTACATGGAATACTGACCACTCACATGCCTGCTATCATGGGGAGAGGGGGTGCTAGTATTATAATGGCATATAGATAAAGCAATACAAAGGGTGCCATTTTTCATTTTTTATTTGGGTCACCCTGTGGTTACAACCTATGACGCCTCTACTATTCGAACATGTCAGCTGTTTAAACACAAAATACTGACATCCTCTGCTCCCCAGTATTAAAAAAAAAAAAAAATGAGGTATTTGTTGATACAGTGATCACTACATTCGCAAGCTCACAAACCATATCAAGGTTCCTTGTTATTTTTGCACCTGTTATCTGTCTCCCAGGTAGCACTCGGGCTTATATTGCCTTCCGAGTTCAGTCTATTGTCCAGCCATTATGCTATAAGTATGGCCTCGTGTTTGTGCTTTTCTGCATGATGTGACCTGGTGCAGTTACATAGTAAGCAATATCCCCCTGCCTCTCATGAAGAGTATTATGTCTACACAGCACTGGATTCTTGTCGGATTATCAGTGGATCCGATTGCTGTTTAGACATAGCCTAGGTATATGAGGGACTGCACATTCCTATTCTGCACCTATGCAACTTCTCCCACGTAGCACTGGAGCTTTTATTGCCTTCTTCTGCCATTGTGCAGTTAGCATGGCTGTGTTTCTGTTACCATACATGCTAAGCCATCGATTCCCAAGCAGCCAAATACAAAATTACAGCTGGTTAATCCTCTTAAACCATGCTTCCTTTACATAAGAACTGGACTAAGCGTTCTTTAAAAAAGTTAAGCATTTGATTAGTGGGTTTTGTTAGGAATTGTCTGAAGTTTTACAACTCCGCACTCTATTCTTAATCTGTTGAATATTTCTTACACAAGCTGAAGGCATGTTTAGGGCCATACAGCATCCGAGGAGTCTACTATGTACAAATAATTTGGGATGTTTGCTTCCAGTGTAAATAACCAATGTAACCAATACGGTCACTTTTCAAAAAAGAGGGGCTTCTACCGTGTTTCCCCGATAGTAAGACACCCCCGATAGTAAGACGTAGCGCGGCCTGATGACGTCACTGCCTGTGCCGGGATGAGGCGCACGGGGGGGGAGGCCGGGCGGGGGAGGAGCGGGAGGCGGGGGCGGGAGAGCGGAGGAGGCGGCGCGGGTGGAGAAGCAGGAGGAGGCGGGCGGGGAGACGGAGCAGTGGGGAGCCAGTAAGTGTTTTTCTGCCTACAGCTGGCCCTATACCTGCCTACAGCTGGCCCTATACCTGTCTACTGCTGGCCCTATACTCCTGCCCTATATAAGGACATACCCCGAAAAGTAAGGACATATGGGACTTTTGAGGGTATAAAGATGTATGTCGCTGTCTTAATATCGGGGAAAACTAGGTAGTAGTTTTTGTCCACGTATGGATTGAACAATAATAAAAGTTTCTCTCTCCAAGTGTTCTACCCTCAGCAGCAATTTTAAATAATGTCCTGATTATCTTCATTTACTGTTCCTCTCATGTTAAAAGCTAATCCTTGTAGCGAGTCAACCCCTTTAAGTGTATATATCTTAATACAGAATGCAAAAGTCGCTGCAAGGCAAATAGTAAAAAAATTTACTATATCATATATATATATAGTATTACAATATAATTTATTATTCATATATATACTTATATATATATATATATATTATAATATTATTATTTATTATATTTATTTATTCGTAAAAAAATCAAAATAGACAAAGTTACCAAAGAAGGTAAAATGATACACAAGCTATTGTAACCGACAATCAACCCCGCCCCCCCCCCCCCCCCCCCCCCCCCCCCCCCCCCCCCCCCCCCCCCTGTCGGCAGCACCTTAAGTGTAGTACGGAACGAAAAGCACCTTTGCGGAAAAGGAATGCTTGGATTCTGCTGGCCAGAAATACTTCCCATTTAAACCTGCATTACTTCACAGTGACACGCTTTGCCAGGCAAACAGCCCATTCTAAGGTTGGCACAGCAAATGTTACTCATGCATGAGCCGCAGCCAGCATTCCATCAACCCATTCAGCGCAATCGTCATGTTCTAATTCCCTTTTCAAAAGGAAATGCTTATGTGCAAAAAACATTCTAAATCTGTTCACTGGCCCTAGTGGATTAGCCTCCAGTTTATACTACGGGAAGAGGCGTGATCCAAAGGATTAAAGCACCACTGTAGTATTATATACAGTAGGCACCTCAACATTATAATTTGCACTGTAAGAATATGGCAGCTGAAATAATGAAGAGTAAACATCGTTAGAGGTTTTGTGCTATAAACACAATGTACTTGGACAAGTGAGAAAAACCATGTAGTCCGCTCACCTTGTTCGTAAATGTCCACCGGCAGGATAGAGCATGGTGCAGCTCAAGACCAATAGTGTCCAAATAAGAAACTAGTTAAACCCACTACATATCCACCAAACCAATAGATTAAAAAAATAATTTTATTCAAAGAAAATTATCGACTAAAAAAAACAATAAAACCAAGGATAATATATAATAATCAATAAGCTGTATTTATAATATATCCAACAATGTATAGAGGAGCAAATTCATATTGAATGGATTCTAAGTATCCACTGATTGTGATCGCGGTTCGATGAAGAAATCCTTACAAATTTAAGATGCCGTCCCCCATTGCATATATTTTAGCAATTGGAGGCGTTTTCCCAATCAAATACATTTACTGCTTTTCTACAGGCAGATGAGTGTATGGACAGGTAGTGGAGGATGGATGCTGTTGCTCCACATGAAGCCAATGGGAAATATGGGAACAAGCATGCTTGCACCACTGCTCCAGAAAAACTCCTCCCTGATTGCTGGTGAAGAGGAACAGGGGACTTGGGACCTCCAATGTAACCATCTTTGGCGGGAGACTCCCTTTAAAAAGCCAACATGTCATACTACAGCCGGTTAAGACACCTGTTTGTATACTCTGGTATAAATCGATGGGATATCACCAATTTGCTAATTGAAAATACTGTACATTCAATTTTCTCTTACAGGTCACTAAATTTGTATCAAACACCAATTTTATTAAAGAAAAATTTTTTTTTTAATCCATGTCATTACATCATACATTCCTTGCAATGCTCGAATGTTCTGTACTTCCTCTCGGTATTTTTATATAATTGAGCTTAATACAGGAACTAATAAACAAAAAACTACCATCAGATTTTTAACACCAAGTTCCCATCAAAGAGATTACCCGATGGACACTAAAAACTAACAAAGGAGATCGATCTGTACTAGAAATAGCCGTATATAGAGTTAATATAAATCTGTAACTATTATTTGTTCGGCTTAATAGCTATATTAGGAACCCACTGCTTTTCTCCTTTATAGGCTCATGAACTGCCTCTCTGGGAGCAATCACTGACACCTTAAACATTTTCACCGTAATTGTGGATTTAGTCCTGGCCAAACTGATTGGAGGCTATTCTATGCCTATTCATTCTGCTACAAAAACCGATTTAATTTCTATTGCCTAGTGTCGACATGCTCACTTCAGGTCCCTTATCCCAACAAATTTTTCCTATTGCCATGAAAGATCGGGATTTCAAACTTGGATATTCCAAAACCTTAGCTTCATACTTTATTTTTCTACAACTTTCTTTGGAAGAAAGCGCTTAGATCTGCGTTTATTTTCGTCGCTCGCCTCTTCGACCACACCCCCACAACACACCTCCCACCGTACCTCCCACGTTCCCGATTCAGCTCATGGACAGAAGTGCTGACATTTTCCTGTAGGATACCAAATGTATTGTTTCCTAAATGATGGCAGGCAATCCTAGCCCAGATACTGCAAAAATAGGTCTAAACCATGATAATACCAGGACTGCGTTGGTATGAGGTTGCCATGCTGAAATGTAGCGTTGCCCATTCCATAAACATGATGCTTTTTATCTAAGCCAAAAAAAGTTCTCCGTTGGTCTCATCCATCCACAAGACCTTGCTGCCGATCTGTAGTTTGCTAGAGAACTAGACAAGCCAGGAGACTATTGGAACAATATTCTTTTTGGAGAGTAGCCGCTTTCTCCTAGCAATCCTGCCATGTACTCCAGTTTGTATTAGTGACCTATAGAGACTCGAGCTTACATTAACTTAACGAACGCCCACTGACTTTAGACAGCGGATGGTGCGGTCGTTCCTCTACTTGCGATTCTTTTGGCGTCGCTTTTTTGCGGTACATCGCGAGTTTGTGCGGTGCCATCGGGGCCACAGCATGCACTGAATCGGGCTGTAACTACCACAGGTCCTGTCCCAGAAGCATCAACTGCTAGCACCACGAGGGAGCGGGGGAAACACTCCGAAACTCCGGTGCACTTTAACCCTTTCTATTGCCGGCAGTGCAGCTTACCGCAGCAGCAATCAAAAGGGTTTCCCTGCCTCTGTCGGGTGATCGGGCACTCGACATGATAAGCTGGGAAACCAGCTGCTCAAGTCAGACACCAGGGACCTGTAGGGTGGACCAGAGCCTGTCTGTGTACTAAGCCAGTGACCCTACGGACGCACTTTGTGCCTGATCCTAGACACTGCTGTGTCACGACTGACACAGATTATAATGTATTGCATATATTGACATATGCTTATACATTATACTAGTGGTTTAAAATGTTAACAAACAGTTCTGTCCCTTTATGGAATAAGGAAAAAACCAAACACTCATAAGTGTACAAATAAAAAATAAAATTAGTTAAAAAAATTGCTTGCATATTATTACACACACAAAAAACCTTCACAATTAGAATATACTACAAAACCGTAATAAAACTTATTAGATTATGTCTACAGGTTAAAGTGTGAATTGGAAATGGTGTGAGAACTAAAAATAAAAACATTTAACATGAAAAAAATAAAAATTCTGCAAATATTTATCAAGTGAACTTAAACTTTTCCCCCATAAATACAAATCTTGTCTTCGAAATAATGAACATAGACCTTTTTTACACCTGCATTCATAGAAAAAATAAAAAAAAAGTACAATACTGTTGAAACGCAAGGAAGCCAAGAAAACCTAAAATAATGTTCTGGTACATTAACATAACTTTTCAGGCCTGGCGTGTGCTTAGGGGGTTTAAATACTAGAAAGGTCTAATTGCCAAGAGGCTAACTTGTACTATTAGGGGGTGTTCACACAGTGTATTTGCAGGGCGAACTTTGGTGCGCAATACGCCCCAAATACCATACAAAGAATGTTACTAGTAAAAATGACCATTATTGTTCAGACATTGATTTTCTGATGGTATTTCTCAAGGTATACAAGGCAGAGAGCTGGCCAGCATGTACTTTCAACAGAGGTAATGAAGGCGCTGTTGAACGTAACCCTTATTCTGCACCCACACAACTGAAGACAAAATACTTGTCGGATTCTGAATCATAAGAATGCAGCATCCCATGAGTATTTTACACAAGAACCCAATGAACACAACATGGGTAGTTTGTCATGCCATCCCACTCACTTCAATAGTACATTTTACACCATTTTCAGAGTGAAATAAGACTCCAGAAAATCTGAGTCATGTAGACAACAATGCAGATTTTCTATTAAGGCCAATGGAGATTGCTTTGAAAATCCTAATTTACATAAAAAACGGACTGAAAATCCTTGCCGAGTAGATTGACCCTTAGGCCATGTTCACACGGCTTAAAATGGCGCGTATTTCGGTCCGTAATTACGCGCCGAAGTGCGCCAATTACGGGCCGAAAACGGCCCATTCATTACGGTAATTCCAGTTTCTAGGATATGGATTACGTTCTCTCCCCGCCCGGCAAAGCCCCGCCGGGGGGGAGATAATTGACATGTGAATTACTAGCGGCGTATAACGCGCCGCTGGCAATTCAAGTAAATTTGGGCCGGCGAAGTGCCGGCCCCTGCTCACTCCCCGCTCCCGCCCCGTCCCCCACGGCGTAATTGCGGGGCGTAATTACGTCCCGCAATTAAGCCGTGTGAACACAGCCTTATAGGCCTTACACTTAACACAATCTTTGGTGGCTGACTACTCCTGGAGAGGAGATCGGTTGGTGCCACAGGTCTCTGTATAATGGCAATCCTATTAAGTCAGTCCCTTGAGGATCACAGTAATCAGATACAAGCGACATTCTTTAACTTACACTTTTAATTGTTAGAAAAGATCTTAAAAGGGGTTGTCTCACTACAATGATTCGTCCTGTTTTCTTGGTTTCATTTTGAATTCATGTGTGTGTTTACTGGCTTCTACTAGGCTGCAGTAGAAGTCAGGCCTGTAGCTAGAACAACCAGTGCTGGCAGCCAATCATGAGAAACTTAACAGGTCTGTAGCTATAGTGACCTGAGGAGTGATTTCAGCCCATACAAGAGGGGATATCTCAGAATAGGTAGGACACTGTTAATGGACATATATTGCGAAGTCACTTGTTTTTGCAAGATCTTTAACATAAAAAACAATTCTTTTAGTGAGACTGAAAATGTTGCATCGCTGTGATGCGATGTGTCCTTATGCAATTCAAATATCATCAGACCACAGATAATCATAAGCTTTCAAAATAATTTCTTTAGAGAAACTATAAAAAACAGGGACAATAACAGATAACTATGGGATTTGTTCGGTAGGAAATTTTCTGTTTTCACTAAGAAAAAAAAAAAGTGTCTTTAAAATGCAGTCAACCAGAATATCAGCAGAATAGACCACCATATAAAAATGTAGTAAAAACTGTAAAAACAATAATTAAATGCCTGTAAAGTCAATCCAGTGAGAAATTTTGATTCTATGAAACACCTGAATTTAGCCGACAACAGCTTTTAACAGTACATTGTGTACCAGGCTTGATCTTATGGACGCCACATGTTACTTCTGTATCTGACCAAGTGTGTAGAGAACATTGCAAGAGGAAGATAACAAGAATTACTTCCACACAAGCAATAAAGTCATTAGGTTTAAAAGACTGTTTAACTATTACCGCACGGTTTAAAGGGACACTAAGCCAGAAGTTCATCCCACCTGTACCCGCATTGCACTAGGTTCAATCTACAGCAGCTGAGCAATGCAGAAATCTGACCAAACAGGTTCTACAGAGACCCTAAAAACAGTTGATGAACAAGTCTTGTAGAGTGAGTGGGGGCAGGTAAGTGGAGTATAGGCACATACTGATAGCCACTCTGGAGGGATAGGGAGAATTTCTACTTATTCAGCCAAAAGGGCATTTGCAGGGTCAGACACCAATGTTGGCCAAAACGTGTGGCTTATAGTAAATTTTACATTGGGTAATATAAGGCATTTCGGGGCATAAGCAACCCAGTTTTTAGCCAGACAGAAAAAAACATGATAAAGGGTTTTTAGTGTATGGGTCGGGGTTTTTTAAAAGGTTTTTCACGGCAACTTGCATACTGAAAAATTCAGCGCCGAATCCTTGCCTGAAATTTGACTTGCAGGTGTGGATTTCAGACAAGGATCTAATGCAGATTTTCAGCCTCCTATAAACTACTATAATGGCAGGTGAGTATGCAGTGCAGAATCCGCCTCAAGAATGGACATGCCCATTTTTATTTTTTTTGAGTGCAGAGGAAAAAATCAACTGAATTGCATGGATTTTCCATTAAAAAGAAGAAAGGGATTGGGGGCAGATTGACAAATTTCGCATCCAAATAACCCCGGAAACATACCTTAGGCCCCCAAATCAGAAATTTTTGTTTCTTTTTATTTTGTGGTCACTTCAAGGAAAAATTAAAAGGGGGTTTTTCGCTAAAAGATTGCTTTTAACTTTTGGGGTATAAATAAAATGTTTTCCAATATAGCATTGTTCTTTTTTTCTTTAAGGGTACAAATGATTTTATCACTTCGTGCTCTCTTGGTTCCCCAAGTGACCGACCTGTGTACCCCCCCCCGCGTTTTTTTTTAAACCCCATGCAGGGAGTGCACAGAATCCGAAATAGAGTTGTTTATTTTGATTTTTAGACAAAACTGTAAATTTCTGTGTTTTTCAGAAGCTTCCTGGTTGACAGAGGAGATTTATTGATTGAGAAGTCTGAAAAAAGGGTATATGCTAATTTCAGACAGTTTTCCTGAAGTGACAGAGCAAAGCAGCATTATTTCATTCATGCATCCTATGAAACTTTGAGATGAGACAACCCCTTTAAAGGGCTCTGGCACTGCTCCTCCGGTTCCTCATTGCTGCTGAGTTATTGCCCTCCTATGGTCCCCTCCACGTCTCCTGGTGTACTGGCCAGTTTCCCAGTATCTGCTCCGTGCTCTGGACACTGTGTTGAAAGACACAGACAACCTTCTTGCCACAGTTCACATTGATGTGCCATCCTGGATGAGCACATAATCTCCAAAAAATTGGGAATCTCGCAAGAGAACAGAGAGTGACTTTTGATCACTATATTTACTATTTTGCCGTAGGCAAACTTAAACTCTATCAGTTCTCTATCTGTAAAACACTAAAAAGTAAATTTTATTATATCTAACTTTTAAAACCTCTATACTCACTTATTTAAAAACCTGATCTCTATCTCATCATTTAATCTTTTTGCTTCTGAAAGAGGGAATAACTCCCTTTCTATTATCAAGTCTGGTGGAACCCAACCTATTAACAGGAGAGCCTTATATCTATAGCAAATACTAGCTTCAGTAGGGATCCCAACCCAACACTTGGGCAGTGTCCTAATTCATAGACACAGAACAAATAACCCCCCCTTGTGACACCTTTCTGCAGCAGGTGACACTTGTAGACAGAGGTGAGAGATCACAATTTAAAACGTATGCCTGACCTGCCGACATGTTTCGCCAGCTAACTGGCTTATCAGGGCTTAGAGGTCCGATCACATGTGGTCTGAGCTCACTTCCTTTTATATCGTGTTAGGTAAACACCCCAATCCTGGATGAGCTGCACTGTCTCAGCAATTTCTGTGGGTTGTAGACACCGCCTCATGCTACCTCTAGGGGTGGGAGCAATGAAAAAAAATGCAAAACTGACCAACACAACCAAAAAGGATGAGAACAGAGAAATGGTCTGTGGTCACCACCTGCAGAACCACTCCTTTATAGGGTTGTCTTGCTAATTGCCTATCATTTCTACCTGTTGTCTGTTCCATTTGCACAACAGCAGGAGAAATTGATTCACAATCTGTGTGGATTCATAACTGGACAGGGTGAGGATAGAGATCCAAACACACCGTTAGGTCCATATATATCCGGATACCAACACAAAATTGTTTTTTTTTACCTGTTTACTGAAACTATTTTAAGTTTATTTTTTTTGATAAACAGGTCCAGACTTTCAGCTTTCATTTAAGGATATCCACATTCCAATACTTGGTGGAAAACATTTTGATGTTCAAGACTTCAGGCCGTCATTGCTTGCAGATGCTGTGCTTCCTCCTTTTCAATGCTCTGCCGGGCCTTTATGAGCGGTTCAATTGGGGTGTGTTATATATATATTTTTTTTTTTTTTTTTTTTTTAATTTGCAGTTGGTTTTTAGTCATTAAAGAGAACTGTCAATAGTTTTTCCCCCCCGGTGAGGACAGAAGTGTGTCGACATGCTGTTTCAGGCTGTGTCCCCATTTGTAAGAGCTGTAGTTTTGTGTATTTAAAGCTAAAAATTGCAGTTTTCAGCCAGAAAAGTCATTCCGAAGGTCTTCAAGAGTCCGGTCAGTTTTTTTTTTCAAACCCGGCCCAATCGGAGGCTAGCCCAAACCCCTCACTCAAATGACAAACCTAATTTCTTTGAATAGGTAGAAACATGTGAATAACTGTCAGTGGGTGGAGCTAGCCCCCTTTTATGGGTGGGAGTAACACATGCGCGATGAATAAGATTTGAGGGGTAAATTTCTCTAAAAATGCTGCATTTACAGAATAAGGGACAAGCTGGGAAAGAGGTTGTCACTAGTTGTGCTGTCATCGAAGGGGGGCATAATCTATGTGACAGGTTCCCTTTAACTTCAATAGTAAATTTTCCAGTTTTTCCTCCTGAAATACGACAGATTGTTGCAACACACCCCATGGTTTTTTTTTTTTTTTGTTTGTTTTTTTTTTAAACGACAGTTTTGATATCAGACAGACATCTGAAAGTCCAAGCGGAGTAGAAACAGCTCCGATTTTAAATGGGAGGCTTATAAAGATGGTTTTACAGTCAGATTTTGGCACTTTTCAAATATGAATAAAATTCAACTGTAAAACCATGACGTGCAGCCCTACCCAGGTTCCACATTCATTGTGGGTAGGTTGGTTCCCTGTGGTAGTTGACTGTTTGCTACAGTTTGTGCCTTGAAAGTGGCTGCCTGTATCCTTTACTAAGGGTTTAACAACATCTTACAACCAGACAGAAATTTTTTTCGCAAAAGGTGCCTACACACAGAATGTGTTCTCCCTTGATTTCCTGGATAGTATGCATGGGAAGCCTGTGAACTCGCTCTATTTTGGGATCAAGTCATCTGGTTTTAAAGACTTGGCTTGTCAGGGAGACCAGTCATAAAAGTTTCTTGCAGTATCCCTTGCAAGGTGAATTTCCAATTTTGAGTAGGAGCAAGTCTGTCAGTTGTATGTGTGCTTATTTCATGTAGTACAATGTTTCACACACCTACTACTCAAAACGTTAGGTAGGTTTGGCTTTGGTTGAAATTTCAGGATTAACATAAAACTTCTTAATGCTTACGCCACAGGTGTCAAACTGCAGCCCTCCAGCTGTTGGGAAACTACAACTACCATCATGCATTTGTATAATTTATAACAGTGGGCATGATGGGAGTTGTAGTTTCCCAACAGCTGGAGGGCTGCAGTTTGACACCCCTGCCTTACGCGAACTAAACACAATCATCTTGGCTTTAGAATGCACATGGCAACTGTTCAAGGTTTCAGTACTTTTTGCACAACTTGCTGATCTCTATCAAGGAACTTAATGGCAAAATTCACAACAGGTGTTTGATCCCTGAATTGCACAATAAATCTAGGGGATCAATTTTAATTGTGATTAAGGGTGCTTTGACAAAATAACTTTTTTTTTGCAGACATGTAAGCATTAGTTGCTGTGTATTACTGCAAAAAAAAAAAAAAAAAAGGCAGTAAAACACTTCACGTGAAAGCACCTTTAAACACTCATCATGCCATTCACATTCCAAAATAGTACACTTCAGCACCAAAAAAAAAAAAAAAAAAAAAAAAAAAACACCCTGTAGGTGTTTGGTTTTAAAAAAGAATTTAGGGGTTGTTTTAAAAGGGACGTGGTGAAAAAATTTTAAAAAAATAGAGAATGTTTGGATTTGTTACGGTGCTAGAACGCAAACCCTACATATTTGGTGTTACATCAACCTGCAGTTTACAGAGAACACATTATTTAGAGAGTGAATGCTTTAAAAAAAAAAAAAAAAAAGGAAGCCCATAATTGTGGGATGTTTACAGGTTATGTGGGGTGTTTTTTTTTTTTTTTGTTTTTTTTTTTTAAACATTTAAACCCCATAGGTTTTTTGGGTTTCCCAGTTATTTCAGGGTAGGGTGATTAAACCCCTTTAGAAGTATAAAATATCTCCAAAAGAGAAAATTCCAGCGGGAGAAATCCACATTTTTTATTCATATTCAATTTCACGGGAAAGTAAAAAAAGCATCAATGCATTAGAAAGTACATTTGTCCCAAAAAAACAAACCCCTCATATGTTGGTAGATGGAGAAAAAAAGTTTTTTGGTTTGAGGGCGAGGAGGGGGAAGAAAAAAAAAAAAAAAAGTGTCAACCAAAAACTTTGGTTTTAAGGGTTGGGGAAAAAGGGAGAGGATGTAGAATTGGGGAACCCATTTAATCGGTAGTTGCATGGATTGCCCAGCAAGGGTACAAAACCCCCCAAGGCACAGGTATCGAAGGGGATGGGGGCAGTGGTCCTCAGTGTGTTCAGGATAAATGTCATTCATAAAACAAAAAATAAAGGGCCCACTAACTATGCTGAAGATAATTGATAGCCAGGTAGGTCCCTTGTGGTTGTCTAGCAGGCGTTTTAAAAAAGGTTAAAATAAAACCGATTGCTTTTTAACCCCTTAAAAATGTGTGGATTGTGGAATTCTATTAGTTCCAAAGACATTTTTACATAAGCGGTCTCGTATGTCATGTAGAAAAAGTTGTCATTTTTTGGGATCTTCCGTTCCGTGTTAAAACTGCGGATGACACGAAGTCAGGGCCCATTTTGTCAGGGCATTGCTTAAAGTCAATGGCCGGTACTGTTGATCAATTGTAAGGTGGGCTTTTAGGCTCTGCTGTAAATGTAAACAGATGGGAGGAGGATGTTTAAAACCCCAAATTCATTCTTTTAAATTTATTGGCGATTTATTGCCGTTGGTTTTCCCCTTTAAAGTCTGTGTTAGGCTTGTCCACATGAATGATTACGATGTATCTCCGGCGCTTTTTTTTTTTAAAAAAGGCGGAGTACGATGTCGTGTGGGCCATGGGAAATAAAAAAGCGAGTTGTTTTAAAACCAGCTCTTTTTCTTGCCCGTCTTTCGGCAGCGGGTATTATAAAAAATGTTGTATGAACGCCGGTCTTCTGTTTTTGACGTTTTCCCCATACAATGTATTGTATGGGGGGGGGGGGGGAAAACGAGAAGCGGGCCCGGCTTTTGCACAAGCTGACAAAAAACGCAGCCTGCATGGAGAAAGAACGGCCGTTTAAGGGCGTTTTTTCTTGAAGCAGTGTAGACATAGCCTTAGGGTGCTTTCACATAGTGAAAAAAAAAAAACTTGCTGGTAATAAAGGCATTTTAATTGGAGTGTAGTCAAAACTGCACTTACCTAAAACTGTTTGGAAAGGGAGTAATCCATTAGGGTGCTTTCACACTGTGCAGTTTAGGTGCGTTTTTTTATGCAACAATGTATAGCATTAATTGTGCCTTTCCGCACACAAAAACACACCAAAACCGCATCGTGTGAAAGCACCCTTAGTGTGTTTGTATCCACAAGACTTTAAACACCGTAATTGATGACTTACTTGGAACACCTTTCTGAACAACTTAGACAACTGAAAGAAGCTTGCTGGTAATAAAGGCAGTTTAACTGGAGCGCAGTTAAAACTGCACCAAAACTGCGCTGTGTGAAAACACCGTTAGAGATCTGCAAGATGTGCAAAAGTACCAAAACCCTGAGCAGTTAGACATGTGCATTCTAAAGTTAAGAGATGGACTAATTTAGCTCATTAAATATATACAAGATATTTAATGTTTATGAATGTGTGTCTTTTTTCAACCGAACTATGTTCATCCTGAAATTTTAACCAAACCTCAAATAACCCACAATTATTGTGAGAATATATATTATATATACAAACACACACTGGAAAGGACGGCACAGTCTTTCCTTTGTTAGTAAACACCATAAAAGAGAAAAAACAGACAATATTTGTTTATTCAGTAACCCAAGAAAAGTCACATAACTGGACACTACCTGTGTCTCCTACTGGAATCAAATTACAGGTTACTTTATTGTAAAACTAGTCAAACTTTCCATAGCAACATTCTGGTCGGAGAGGAAATGGTAGGACTGACCTTGATTTAAGGTCATAAGCTACAGTTCACACATTGTGCAGGCATTCTTATTGATTCTTTTAAAGGAAATCTGTCAAAAAAAAAAATTTCCTTTGATTTATTAAAGACCCTGATGCCTATTCTTTTCCTCTAAGCAGTTTTTATTTTCCGATTGTGGATTTCTCAATTCAGTCGTCTGTATATGATAGGGGGGGATAAATTTCTTGCCTTCACTGCTTTTAACGGGCAGAAGGTAATTTACGAAGTTTTTTTTACCGAGGAGCTGGGGAAATGGTTTCGTCCCCCCGATTCTTTTGGGGAGCTTTTTTCTAGGCATGCGGGTTTTGAGCTGGGAAAAGCCCCGTGTGCAGGGAAAGGGAGGGGGGAAAGCTGGGACTCTCCTTTGTGACTGGTGGACCCTGGTTAGCTTTTAAAAAGTTGGTAAAAATTTCAGAAAAACCTTGTTTTGGGACTGATTTAAACCAAGGGCCCATTAGGGGAAAAGGGGGTTGAGAAGCCAAAGGCCCTTGTTGGATGTAACAAACCCAAAAATTTTGCTTTTTGGGACCTACCGGGTCTTGGAAAGCAAAAGGGGGATTTTAGCCAAACCTGTATCTTCTCTGCAGAAAAAACCCCGTTTGGGGAAATTTTGGGCCCCTTTAAATTCAGTTGCAGAGCAGACGATACTGGCTGGCTGTGTGGGAAGTTTTTTGTGTTCAGAAAGGGGATGTTTCCCCCTTAAAGGGGGGGCACCGAACGAATGGCGTTTTTTGATTTAAAGAAATTCCCTTTTCCCCTTTAAAATAATTATCTGATTTTCATAAGCGGATACTGAAAATTTTCCCTTATAGAAGGGGCCCCCCCCAACCCCCCCCCACACCCCATCAGGGACCAGTTATATGCAAGATCATTTTTCCACGGCCCCAGTAAATAGACACATGCATGCACACATCTCTCCTGATCCCCCGCAGAGCCGCTTCCTCCAGAAGCCAGTGTCTGGCGAAAAATTTAGCGGCACAGGGGGGAAATTGAGGGGACATGTGTATAACACCCCCTGCAAAATGTTGTGTAGAAAACAGTATCAGTGAGCGCCTTTTTACAATGTTTGGGAAATCGGGGGAGGGAAATGAATTTTGCCCCGGGGCTTTCACTCTAGCACAGTTTTTTTCTCAACCCCAGCCCCTTTTAAACCCACCAAAAATTTCATTTTTTTGGGGTTTTCCTCAGCTTTTCCCAAAGGGGGATATATTTAAATTGTAAGTGTTTCGGGAAAAGGGGTGATTTACACCCCCGGCCCTTTTTTGGGGTACCCCATGTTTAGAAAGGGGTTGGCCCCCCTTTTCCCTTCAGAACTGCCTCAATTCTTCGTGGCATAGTTTCCACAAGGTGTTGCAACGATGTTCAATTGGTCCCCAAAGGGGGGGCCCAAAGAGTGAAAGGAAAAATATTCCCACACCCATGCCCCCCCAACCACCACCAGCCTAAAAACCGTTGTTACAAGGCAGGTTTGGACCCCATGCTTTCATGTTTTTGACCCCAAAATTCTGACCCTCCCAAATCCGAAGGGTCGCAGCAGAAATCGGGGATTTTTTTCGGGACCGGGCAATTTTTTTTCCAATTTTTTACTGTCCAATTTCGTTTAGCTTGGGCAAATTGGGTCTTTTCCCTGTTTTTTACTAAAAAGGAGTGGCCCCGGTGTGGTCGCTGCTGACCCCAAATTTCCCCAAAGTTCGCCGTGCTTGAGTTCAGAGTGCTCTTTTGCCTACCTTGGTTGAAGGGTGGTATTTGATTTAAAATGTTGCCTTTCTATCAGCTCGAACCAGTTGCCCTTTTTCCCCTTTGACCTCTGGCTTCAACAAGGATTTCGCCCCAGGACTGCCGCATCAGGGTTTGTTTTTTCTTTTTGGGGCCCATTCCTGAAAAACCCTAGGAGGGTTTTTGTGCTTTAAAAATCCCAGGGATCGCATTTTTGAAATACTAAGCCACCCCTTTTTGGAAACCAAAAAAACCATGCCACGTTCAAAGGCACTAAAATTTAAATTTTCCCTTCCCCAAAATGATCCCTGGGTTTTTGAACTGCAGGGGAATTTTTCTTGAATGTCTCATCCCTAAATGAAACTGATTTGCCCCCATGTGATTGGCTGATTATTTTTTTAAAAGTGTTAACGAGCATTTGGGAAAACAGGTTTTAACCAAATTAAAGGGGCCCGGGGTAGTTTTAATTATTTGTCAGTGCATTCTGTGGGGATCCTAAAAAAGGGCCCTTTGTTGGTGGGAGGATGGAGTTGAGAAAACCCTTGTTCTACGGAACAGACTGCAGATGTAACTCTGCATGGCTGGTTTTACAACGGGAAAAGTAGAGGGTGCCCAAACCTGGAAGAAAGTCAAGGGGAGCGGCCCGGCATATTGTGGGACCGGGCCGAGGACCGGGGGAGAAAGGCCCGGCGGTTGGGGACCCCTGCTCTATCCCAACGGGAAAAACTGTCGATTTTTTGGGCCTAGGGGCCAAAGAAAAAAAACTGCAGAATTTAAGTTTTTTTTAATATTGAAAGGGTTTTATATTTATAAAAAAAAAAAAAAAAAAAAGGTGTTTAACATAAAAACAAGAGTTAAAAAACAGCAAGTAATTTTTTATGACATTCCCCTTAAAGCAAACACACCAGTAAGGATAAGGAAGCTTAAAAGGGGTTTTTCTGTGCCCCCTGGGTTAATGCTGGTTAGTGTGGGGGCATAAAAATTAAAAAAAATTTACTTACTCCCAGCGCTCCAATTCGTTCGGGCTAAAAGCAGAGATCCCATGAATGATTTTTTCCCAATAAAACTGCACCCAAAAAAAAAGGCACAGAGGTCAGTGAAGGTGAAATTTTTGGCCTGTGTTTGGGTGCCCTGTCATGTGAATGACGAGCTTTTCACTGGCAAATTCTGGGATGAAGGGCCAGGGTTTCTAAAGGGGAAAACCATTGGGAGGTAAGAAATATTTTTTATACATGCTGGTTTTAAACCCAAATTGCAAGGCAACTTTTTAAGGGAAAGTTATTGTTTCTGAAAAGGGGATGTGAAACAAAAAAGTTAGCCCCACTGATGGGAGGTAACAAATTGACCAAATTCTTTCCAGCCACCCAGTGGCACATAGTAAGAAAACCAGTTTCAATACACTGACAGGCTCGGTCTCCACTGCACAGGATTACGATCGTATGTTTGGCGCTTTTGAAATCCTAAAAGCGCTGAAGATACGATCGTTTCTGCAGCCCCTTAAAAAGGCCCAATTGGGAAAAAGAGGGTTTGTGGGGAGACTACACCCGTCTTTTCTATGATCGTTTTTCCCGGCGCCTTTATACAACATGTTTGGCATAATACCCCCGGGTTTTTTTTGTTTTCTCGGGTTTTCCCCAAATTTACAATAAAATTTTTTGGGGGTGATGGCAAAAAAAAAAAAAAAAGAAAACTGCTTTTTTTGGGAAAAGCATTTCAAAAACCACGGTCCTGCTTTGGGAAAAAAAATACGGGCCGTTTTGGGGGGCCCCCCTTTTTTTTTTTTTGTCAAATGCAGTGGAGAAAAAAGCCTTACAGAAACCCTTTCCCAAATGAAAGGAAATACCGAGCATTTTTGTTGATGCTCAGGGCCCAAAATTTTTGTACACTATTTAGATTAATGTGCCAGCTCCCAACTTTAGGTGAATTCAAAAAATATTTGAAAATAAAACCAGTCTTTTTTGTTTTGGGGAAAGGGGTTCCCCAACTGAAAAGGGGCCGTTTTTCCCCACAGCTTTTTTCACGGGGGTTGCCTCGCAATTCCGGTTTTAAAATTATGGGGGGGGGGGCGGCCCGCCAGCTCATAGACTTGCATTTTTCCCGGGGTTTGAAATTGCCCCTGGATAATGGGGCATGTAGTTTTCCCCGCCCAGTGGATTCCCCGAGGGGTGGTGAGGAGGGGAGGGGAATCCAGTGCCCCTTTATGGAACGGTGGTTTTACCGAAAATTTACTGCGACGAATTGGGCCGTACTGCAGCGCAAACCGGGCCCCGATTTACGGGCCAATCCCCGAAATAAACCGTGTAAACCGGCCCCCTAAGAGGTCAAAATGAAAGAAAAACCAAATTTGTTGGTTTTAAAAAACACACAATCCCTTTCCCTCCTCCGGAAAATTTTAAATAGAGGTGTTTCTCCTCCTCCCTTGAAATAAACAGAAATAGCTAAAACAAGACTTTGGCTACGGTTTGAAAAACCCATTTGGTGAGGAATTAGGGATTATAAACACATTATTCTGATGAAGAGGTTACACTATTACCGAGGCAGATTTTCTGCTTCTTATACTGCGTAATGTTGGTGTGTAACAAATCAAAGAATTGACAGGTCAATTATTAGCGGGCCTTTTCTTTTTAGTGGCCCAAAACTAAAAGTTTAAAAATCGGTGTTTTTCGCAATGACAGATCTTTAAAAAAATTTAAAACAAAGGGGTTGGGCTTTTTTGTTTTTCATGCTTTTTGGGGCGGCAGATTAGGTACGTAATCCGCCCCCAGAAAAAAGGGAGGGAAAGTTTTTCCCACTTTTTAAATTTAAATTTTCTTTTTTTAAAAAAGCTAATTTGAACCCTTTTATATTAGAACTGCATTCTGCAGCAGGTGTTCATGTTGTGCCCATTGTGTTCTGACAGTAGATTGCAGTCGTACATGATCACCCCCGATGAATAAACCCAAATTTTACTTTTTAAATCAGAAATGCCAAATTTTTGGGTACATTTGAAATTTATTTGCTAGGCTGGTAAGGTTATGCAGAAATGAAATCCAACGCTTTTGCTAGTTGTACATAGTGTAGTTAAAAATTATAAAATCCAGATCCACGTTTTACAAGTTACTCACTCATTTTTTAGTTCGGTAACATGAAATATTTATTCTATGCCAAGTGTTTTTCGTATTTGTACGGGAATACTCACTCCTGCATGATAGCAACGATGTGTAGAAATACATTAAAAAGGATGCAGCAAAAGCCCCTTTAAGGATCCCTGGGGTTTCCCAGGAGTCAGTCCATCTGTGAGAACAAAACTCCTTAATTCATTTTGGCTTCTTATTTTTGTCCCCACGTGTGCAGTTAACCAAGAACTGCAGAATACTAGGCTTTATCAGTGCACGATACCTAGTAGACAGCACAGAATGGAAGCGGTTAATCCAGGGTAAATGAGATGTAAAGACAGGGATACTTAAACTCCATTAACCCCTTTCCATTGCAGCAGTTTGGGATTTTTTCACCCCACCATCTGATAGTCATTAAACGATACATGCTGTAGAGAAAATGCAATAGCGCTGTGTGGCCAAACCCCGTATTTTGTGTTTTTGCAGTTTTACGCACTTTTTGGGCAAAAACTCTCTCTATTTTTTGGGGCAACACCAAATTTTAAATTGGACCCCGACACACTATTGCTTTTAAAATCAGGGGTGGGGCCCAAATTTATTTTTTCCCCTGGGGCCCGCAAAGAGAAAAATGGGGATGGTTTTTGGGGGGGGGACAAAAAAAAAAACCCTAGGATGAACGGGAAAAAATTTTTTTTTGGGGGATTTTTCCCTTTGGGGGAAAATTTCTGGGGGATGGATCTATATACCTGCTTTTATTCTGGGTGGTAAAACAGTAAGGGGTATAACCAAAATTCCCCCCAGGCCGGTTTTATAATATAGGTACCCGCAGCAGGTATATAGATAGTTAGGTGGTCCCCAAAGGCCCGGTTTTTTAGTTTAGGCGTTTTCCCCAGGAGGTATTTTAAATAGCTAGGTGTGTCCCCCCCAGGCAGGTATAAAATTTTTTTTGGCCAAAATTAAAAACAAACAAAAATAATCACCCTGGCTTTCCCCACCCCGGCCGAAGGGGCCCCTTTCTTCTTTCCCAGGAGCCCTTTTGGGGGTGGGGCGTGATCGTCATCCACCCCGCGCCGGGACGCTCCTCCCTTTAGCTCCCGGGCCCCCCACAGAGTTATTACCCGTTTGCGCCCAGGAAGGCAGCGGCGCGGTGAAACGGAAGTTCACCGCGTTGCCCGCCCTAATTCACCAGCAATGTAACGTGGGCCCGCGGCGGCCTTTTTAGCAATACCCGGCCCCCAGCGGGCCGGGCCCGCGTTTTCTAAATTTGCAGACCTGGGGATTCGTACCCGCCCGGGCCCCCCCTCCAAAAGAGAGGGGGGGTGGATGCACCCGGGGGGGCCCTACTTTGCCCAAATCTGCTTTTATTAAAACTTTTAAAAAAGTCTCCCGAAAAAAGTTAATGCAAAACAAGTTTACTTCTCTATTCACGGATCTTTGTAAGGGCTCATTTTTGGACGCCGAGGAGCAAGGGTTTCACATTTTAAAATTTTGATTTTAAAAGTGACTTAGTCCTTTGGGCTTTCCTAAAATTTAAAAAATGAAATCTAGACTTTTTCCATGTCGGGACAGATTTTAAAACAGGAAAACATGAAAAATCAATTAGGGGGAAAAGGGGTTTTTTCATTTTAAAATTTTCATGCTTTCCCAATTTAATTTTACCCTTTGGGGGAGAGGGCAGGACCCCCTTAAAGGGGTAAAAACCCCCTTTTTTGGGAAAATTTTTTTGGTTTGCCGCACTAGTGCCAAACCTCCCCATTTTACTATGGGAGTTTTTGAGTATTAACCCGGTTTTGTGCACTCAGCTATATCAAAAAACTTCCATACAAACTAATGCGGAGGATGGCGCTAGCGCCTTCCTTCTCATTCACATGCAGGGCCAGACCACTCTTAGGAAATGAAGGCAGATGAAGAGAATGTCCCGAAGTGGTACTACCTCTGCAAGTGGAGTAACACTACTGTATGCATAATGTGATCAGCTGCTAAAGTTTAACCAGTTATTACATGTTAAAACACTATATTTTCTCAAGCTCAATTATTCTACTAATTTTTTTCACCTCTTTCCATGACACATTAGGTGTTATTTTAAAGTTAAAAGGGGTCATCTCTCTATAGCATTTGGTAGCCTTTTGTGCTGGTTGCCAAGCAGAGCTTGTGAAATGGAGGTGCGTTTTTCTCCTCCCAGTAGAGAGTATCTTCACTCTCTGCAGACACCTCACACTGTGCACGTGAGGATTCATTCTGTGTGAGCGGGGTGAAGGGAGGTTCTCAGCTGTCCCAGACTAAGGCTATGTGGACACAGCAAATGACAAAATGCTGTCCAAAATACTATGGCTTTTTCAGAAATTTGCTGCGTTAGCTTTTACTTCCAACAATTGCTTGGGGCCCAAATGTAACTCGTAGTGTAAATACATTTTTTCGCCTCTCTTAACTTTGGAAGGGAAGATTCTCCCCAAGGAGGCACGGGAAAGAACGGGTTGTAGAGTTTTTTTTTTTTGCCTTTTCGCCCTTACTTGCATCTGCATATCACAAAGGGATTATGGGAAAGGGGCTGAGAAAACCCCCAAGCGCCCTCTGTTGGTTGTAGCAAAATCCCAATTGCTTTGACCCACCCTTTGGAAAGCAAAAAGGATTTTTTTGCCAAGCCCGTATCTCTGCTCGCACTGAAAAAGGGAAAAATCCCGAAACAGCTTTTCGCAGATGAGAGCTGGATTGGGTAAAAAAATCCCTTTTTGCTTTTCAAACCGGTGGGTCAAAAAGCAAAATTGAGGATTTGTTACAACCCAAAAAGGGCGTGGGCTTCTCAGCCCCTTTCCATTAATGCTTTGATAATCTTTTATAACTTTGTAACTAGAATGGGTATCTGACATTCAGGACTCTCGGAAAGATGGGAGATTTTTTTTTCTCCTGCAGATCATTACACCTCTGACCTCTACACATCTGCAGAACAAGACTATACGCTTAATCTGTTTAGGTTTACATGGAACTGCGCATCTGTGTCACATTTTGCCTCACTTAGAATATTTTTTTTTTTGCGATCAGCAGGGTTTTAAAGGGAACCAGTCAGGAGGTTTATGCTGTCCTATTTGAAAGCAGGATGTAATAGAGGGAGAGAAGCTGAACTCCAAGATATATGGATTATTTAGAGCGGGATTTGAGTAAAAATTAGAAAAAAAAAAATCCTGACCAGACTCCTTAAGTGACTGTAGGGTTATGTCTACATGGCAATTTTAACCTGCTGTCAGAAATCCAAATGGTATTAACACCGTACAGCGTTTTTTTGGCGTGGATTTCCACCAAGAAGTGCGGCCTGTTTTCGGCCAGCCCATAACATAGAACTGCATGAGAATCTGTTCGATAAAACGGTTTGGAAACCTGACACTAGAAAATCAGTGCCGTGTAGACTACAGCTAGGATTCTCTATTGCCGTCTATGGGGACGGGTTTGGGTTGATTTTTTGGGGATTCAAAATCCCAAAGTCCACAAAATTCAAAAAACCAGTGAGTGCGACATGGCCAAAAAATTCCTGTTTACCCCACCACATGAAAGGGTTTGACATTTTGGGACCTATACTGTGCAAAGGCAAACTGTCTTCACGGTCTTTTTTGGGTCAGCATCCCTTTAGGGGTTGTCCATCTCTTAGAAAATGAAAGCAGCAGTTCTAGTCCCAGCACCTCATCTCCTTGATCTTCTGTTTTCATCCCGTCACTTCCGAACGGGGACACTGTCAGCAGCTGCAAAGATTATGTGGAGCGGTTCACTTCCAAACGGTGATGTAAATTAGTGGCACATGACCACTACAACCGGGACATCCCCATACGGAAGTGAATGTCACGGTGACAAAGCAGAAGACTAGGGGAACAAGGTGCTAGGACCTGAGGAAGACTACCTTAAGGAGATTTTTTTGATACTGGGTCCCCAGGAGCTCTTGCTTTCATTATCTAATGAGGTGGACCTCTTTCCATTTCACTTTTAAGATTTTCTCCTCTTTTTACTCATTAAATCCTAGCCCCAAGATAGGCTTCTTTTTCCTATCTTTTATGCTATGAGCGTAGCATGAACCACCTGCATTTTTCCCTTTTAAAGTAGCTTTCCCCCTGTTTGTTTTGAAAACCTTTTAAGGGGCCTTTCACAGGCAGATTAAAGCCTCATTAAGCATAGTGTCTCAGCTCTGCATTCTGGCTTCATCTCAGATAAAGAAACAAAACAAGGTTGTTTGCTGCAATATAAGTGGCTTCTGATCTGAGAAGTTATGTAAAGTCTGAGCCTTCAGTTATAATTACAATGATAACCCTTTACCAACGCCAATGTCTTACAAAATACCCAACTTCACAAGGACTCAGCTTGACTATTCGTAGTAAGGAAGCATGTTATTTTCAGCCACCCCCTATTCATTTACTACAAAGTATGCTGGTCTCTTAGAGCATTGAGTCAGTTTACACTGGTATTGGTTATGGTCCTTTAGGTTTCAGTTAAAAAAAAAAACAAAAAAAAAAACACCAACAACACACACACACACAAACTGGACAGACTCTTTATAAACCAATCGGATCCATTGCAAAAAAAAAACAAAAAAAAACGCTGACATGTAAAAAGCCATGATGGGGGGAAAAAAATGCCTCTATCTGATCAGTGACTGCCAGAGGGAGCACACACATACAATATTTGCTGTATTTACAAGAATTTGTAACTGACAAATCTGCATGGTCAAATTTCGGAGCAGCAATTAAAAAAAAAAAAATAATAAAAAAAAAATCCACACAACAACCTCCCCTCCATTTCAGTGTTGAAGCTGCCAGAGGTAGCGACAGGAATGGTCGAGTTGGTCATGTAGTGGGAAGTCAAGAATCCTATGAGGTGCTCACCTCTTAGGCCATGTTCACACGGCTTAAAATGGGCCGTATTTTGGTCCGTAATTACGCGCCGGAGTGCGCAAATTACGGGCTGAAAACGGCCCATGCATTACGGTAATCCACAGTTCTCATAGAGAACTATGGATTACGTCTCCTCTCCCTGCTCGGCGAATACGCCACGGGTGGAGATAAATGACATGTGAATTACCAGCGGCCTATACGCGCCGCTAGTAACGATAGTCTATGGGGCCGGCGAAGTGCCGGCCCCCCGCTCCCGCCCACACGGCATAATTAAGCCCCGCAAATAAGCCGTGTGAACATAGCCTTACAGTCAAGGTCCTAAACCCACTGCATGTGTACCCTATGGGGTACAATTCTTTTTCTAAGAGACACCATCCTAATGAAAAGATTTTAATATTCAACACACAGTTTCTTTAGAATATTGCAGGTTTATCAATACTGTACTATGTCGACAGAGTAAAGTAAGGGAATGTTTACACAGCGTTTTATGGATCCGAAAATGCGATCGGATCAAACATGCAGCGGTGTGTTTGGATGCAGCAGGATCGCACCCTATAGTTTTAAACAGGGCTCCTGCTGCGTCTTTTGGATCAAGAATTTATGTCAATTCTTGGAACAGATCCAAAAGATATCAGAGAGACGCAATGAAACACGCATCAGCGATCACTCGTGTGAATGCCGATACGTGTGTTACATTGAAAGCAATGTAAATCACACTGCACATTGTTCGATGCGTGTTTGGGTTCGTCAAGATCAGGGCTGTGGAGTCGGCAAAAGCCAAAAACCCCGATTCCTCAATTTCCCAAACCTCCGACTCCTGACTCCCTCATACATGGCGCATGTTTAAGTGATAACTTTACTGTAGTAAATGGTAACATCAGGCTGTTTATCCCCTTATGATACAATAATCAAGCATATTTAGGTAGAACTGACACTGACAAGCAAAGGGTAACAATGTTTTTGATCTTTGAATGTGTAGAAGAGACCTGGGATCAGATTTTGGTCAAGATCTGCTTGAATCTGATACATAGCTCAGAAGGATTCAGGCAGTATTGAAAACCAAAAGATGGATTTCCCAAATACTAACAAAAAACGAATTTACATTTTGATTTTTTGGGGGAAAAACCCAGTAATAATGCATTTAAAGGAAAAAATTCTGCAGAACAAAGCAGATGCTAAAAAATTGCAGTCACTTTTAAAATGTAAAGTTTTATAAGATGATGTTTATAAAATTGCCCCTTTGCCTGCTTAAAAAAAAACGGGGAACAACTCATTATAATTTTGGGAGTGGGTCCTTTTTTTGAGGGGACTCAGCCCCTGAAAATTAATCACCGACTGACTCCACACCCCTGGTTAGATGGACCCCCCCCCCTTTTTAAGAACTTATGTTCAGGGGGGCGGGGGCCTGTCTGGCAAGCTGAGCGGAGCATCTAAGGGAGTTTCCAAGAAACTTGCCCCTTTGTAAATCCTTGTTGGAGCGGGGCCATAGGCCCTTCCCAAACTCCTGGGACAACAAGCAAGCTGTTTCTCATACTCATGGAGTTTTTGGGTTTTACTTTCCAGACCTGTGGTGCTTGGTTCGCCGAAAAACAAGGACCCACGGGAAGGTGGGGGTGGAGCTGAACAAAAAACCCCAGGGACGGGCGTGGCCTCGGGCCAACAGCGGGGAAAGCAAGCGGGGAAGGTCCCGCAGGGGCCCAGGGAAAAATTACCCCAAATTATGCCCAAAACCCCTTCCACATCTTCCTCTGGCCAGAGTCTTCCAGTAAGCAAAAAAAGCAGGAGCGGGAAATTTATACAACAGTAGCTGTGACAGAAAAAGAAAAGGGAGCCGGGAAAGAGAAAAGTCCCCAGCGCATGCATTCAGGAGCCAGCCCTTAAAAAAAATTTACAAGGTCACCCCTAGTTTACAAGAAAAGAAAGGATACAGGGGGGATTCGCTGAGGGTTTTTGCTTCAAGCTGTTCCCCAAATTTCCCATACGGGTTTAAATCCCCCCTGACTTACCAATTTGGCGGTCTTAAAGAGGATATCAAACTTTCCATGCGGCATGATATGCAGGATAGCTGAGGGGTAAAAGTTTGCTGAAACCGAATCGTGATTTGGGGGGAATAAATTTTCACTCTTATCCCAGCGGATGGGAGTCCCCTTTAAAGGTGATAAAGGGGCACTCTCCCCAAAGACGGTTGATCTGGAAAAATCGCTCCCGCAGAAACAATGTGGCATTGGGGGATTTCCCCGAAAAAAACAGGGGGGGTAAACCTTCAGAGTTCTTTGGCCTGGCCCCACTAATATTTTTGGGAAAAGGGAATCCTTTACTTCTCTTTTTTGCAGTTGAGGGGGCCCAACGGGGCCCCAATGCGCCATTCCCTCAGGGGTCCGCCTAATCGTGTGGTTAAGCTGCTGAATTTTAAAAGGGTAAAGACACTTTCTGCGAAAACGCGCCTTCGCAGGACGTCATGGGGGACGGCGTGGTTCCCCTTTCCCTTCCGGTTTCTTACAGAGGTTCAAAAAAGAAGAGCCCCATTAAAAGGTTTTAAAGAGGGGGCTCCGGGCGCTTGGGGTTTAATACCCATGCTACCCCACCCAAAATCAGATTTGGTGGCGTTAAACTCTACCCCATTTTTTTGAAACCCCAAAAGGACGCTATGCGGGTGGTTTTGAAAAGAATGAATCCTCCATAAAGCGCAGTTTTCCAAAAGGTTTCCCGGGAAGAGTTAAGTGTTCCCCAACTGTAAAATTTTCTTCACTTCCCCCTCTCTGATTCCCTTGCTTTTTTTTTTTGTCCTGCTCCAACCCGGTTCTATGTTTAATATAAAATACATTTTTGGGGCGGGGGGTGGTTGGAGAAAAAACTGTTAGTCTTGTTCTTTTGCGGTTAATGTTGCCTTCCTTCCGGTCGTATGGGGGGAATTGAGCCCTTTTTAGGGCTGTTTAAAATTTTTGACCTTTTTTAAAAATTTCTTGTATTTTGTAATATTTTACAATTGTGGGTTTACATGTTTTTTTTTGGGAGAGGGGGGGGTTTATCTGTCTCCAGAATGCTTTTGCTTCCTTTTGCGAGGCGGGTTTGGGATGGCTTCCCCATCAAAATGACATTTTAAAGTTACTTGGCCCACTTAAGGGAAACAAAGGATGTTAGATGGCGGATAAGATAACCTGCTCCCCTAAATTGTCAGGGGACCGAGTGCCCCAAAACAAAAGATATGCGTTGTTTAATTTTTTTTCCCCAATATCACCCGGCTTTATTTTTTTATTAAGGGAACACTTTATGGTGTCCGATACATTTAAAAATGGCTTAAAAGGGCAGGGGGGGGTTGGGCGAATATTGTTTAAACAGTAATTTTTTCAAGGGGCTTCAGTATCATCCCCCCAAAAAATCCTTTCCTTTTGATGTCGGGGCTATTGAGAGAGAGGGGGAAAGGGGAGATATATATGTGTAAAACTGTAAAATTTTAATTGCCCCCTTTGTTTTGGTAAACTTTATATACCCCCACCCTATAATTGCGGGTCCCTTTTTAAAAGCAGTGCTTAACTTTGTGGAGGGTTTTTTCCGGGTGTCCCAGTTCTTTTTAAAGGGGGATTTTAAAAACTGTGGTGGACCCCAATTGGGAAAAAATTATCACCCAAAAAAAATTTACTACTCCCCCTCAGAATTGACTCCGTTTGGACAATGATTGGGGAGTTGGAATTGTAGACATCTGGGTGCTAAAAACCCAAATGGTTTCACTATTCCTGTTATTCAAATTTTACGTATAACACTTGTCTAGAATGATATGGCTTTGGGTAATTTAGCGGCTGTGTCAAATTGGTTACTTTAAAAATGGGGTATCTTACACGCTCCATTTTGGGCTTCGCCCAAAGCTGATACAAATTAAAAATTTCCTTTATTTATCCATAGGAAATTGAGGCGGGGGATTTTTAAAGCTCTCTGGCCCGCCCTAGTAGAAAACAAGGGAAAATTTGGGGTCAGTTTTTGGGGGAATTCTTTTAAAGGGGAATATGGCTCAGCTCCGATCGTACAGTGGGGGACACCCACTAAGGGTAAACCTTTTTTGGGGGGTGGGCAAGGGAAATTAAACACCTTTAAGGGTTAAAAAGGGGGGAGCTAGAAAAAAAAATATCCGTGAGCAAGTCAATGCTGCGGGGAAATTTGATTGTTTTGCTTGCACTTCCCCAAACCGGGGAGGAAAAAGCATAAAGGGGCAGGTACACTGAACAAAATTTTTTATTTAAAATCTGCTTTAAAAAAAATTTATTTTTAAAAAAGCAAACTTATTTTGGTGGGAAATGGAGCAGGCGGGCCCTTACTTAGCCTCCCAAACCCTTTTAAAACCCAAGAGGGGCTCCAGTTTTTTTCCAGCTTGCGCCGCCCCAAAGGCCCCCTTTAAAAGCAGAAACCCCTTTGGGTGTTTTGGGGGTTTTGGGGGATTTTTTTAAAACATTTTTATTTCATCAAGAACCCGAGGTTTCCCCCTTTTCGATCCAACAATTTTTTGGGAAAATTGATCTTCCCTTGTTTAAATGCAGAAAAAGCGAAAAGGATTGGATGGCCCTTTTCGTTTTTTAGAGGAAATGCAGGTGGAAATTTAGGGCTTTGGAAATAATAAGTTCCCCCCCGGGGGTTGGGTTGGGGTTGCACAGAGGGTTTTCAGCGTTTGGGGGGTGTTGGGTTTCCTTTAATTTTTTGGGGTTTTTCAGGATGCAGAGGGCACAGGGAGGTTTCCTGCTTAAAAGCAAGAGGCGGTAAAAATAGTGTTATTAAAAAACCCGATAAAGTCCCTTTCTGGAGTATTTCGGCCCCTTTTCTAATCCCAAATGGATACCAAAATACCCAGCTTAAGGGGTTTGCGAAAGACTAATGCGGTGGTATCAGATCCGTGCATTTTGATCAGGGGGGTTTTTATACCAAGAGGGATACGTCCAATAATTTACGGAGACTGTACCTGAACCGCAGCCCTTTCCCGTTTTATAAGCTGGGGCTTGGTCAACTGTTTTTTAGGGTGCTCTAAGGCCCTTTTTAGTGTGGAGTGGGAATTTTTTATGGGCGGTTTTTTCCCTTTAAAATTTGGGGGTTTTCCCAAAAAATTTTATACTGGGTTAAGCCTTTTTATACTGATCCTAAGGTAAGGTGCGATAAAATTTACAAACAGAGAGTTTGATTTGCGAAGGGGAACAAGACGGGATGCCCCTTTTTCTCCCCTTGTATTTTGCCCTGGCAATTGAGCCGTTTTGCCCGACCCCAAAATTTTGAGCAAAAGCCCATTTGAAGGGTTTAGGAGAGGGGGGGTTGGAGGAAAAAAAGCCCTTTTACGTGATGATATCCTCCTTTTTTTGGGCCCAATTTCTGGCGGCTCATTGCCCCCCGGGAATTAATGACATTAAAAGCTATGGTGCCCCACTCTGGGTTGGGCCCAAATTTAAATTTGGGGGGAAATTTAAAATGCCCCGTGGATGCCATGGTCAAATTTTTCTCTCCCCGGGATATACCCAAATTTTAGTGTCCCAAATTTTTCCCATACCCCGGGTATAAATATTTTGTGAATTTACAGGAATTTTTGGGGGGTTGAATCTGGGGTCCAAATTTCTAGTTAAAATTTAAAAAATTAAAAAAGGGTCTGGTGTAAATTTCCCAAATTTTCGTTTGCGGGAGATCAAATCTGGTTTTTAAATGATTTGGATTGGCCCCCCCTTTTTTGTACCTCCTACAAAATCTCCAATTTGGCTCCCCCCGAGTTCTTTTTTAAAATCAATAATATTTTCCCGAGCCCTTTTCTGGGGCAGGACACAAGCCCCGGTAAAAGCTAGAAAAATTGAAAATTTGGGAAAAAACCGGGAGGGTTGGCAAAATTTCCTTTAAACCAGCAGTTTACTTCTTGGGGAGCACAACCTTTCAATATATGGAGATTGGGGGTGGGGAGGGGGAAAGGAAATTTTTAAAAAAGAAAACTATTTCGCCACTATTTTAATTCTCCCAATCTTTATGGTTAAAAAAGGGGGGCAAAAACTTTTTTAGTGCACTCCAAAAAGTTTCCAACTTTATATCTGATGCATAAACTGTGGTGGAAATTACGGGTGGATTTTGGGCTTCAGGGCTGCACATCCTATACCGGGATTTGGAATACCCCCTGGTTGTCTGAACTTTTTGTGCTTCAGGGATTCGAGTCATGGGCATGTAGGGGCCTTCAATTTGTCTCTCAACTGCTTACAGATCAGGGGTGCTTAAAGTTTTCAGCAATTGCAAATGAAATTTGCCTTACCGCATACACAGCTATACAAATACTTACAGCTTAGGCACGCTTATAATGCAGAAAAATCAGACACAATTCAATATAATGCCAAGTTTACTCCGATATATAGGGTCAAGAACATCAAAACAACGAAGGGACTGTTCTCCACTTTATATACAACTTTATTGGCCAACTTTTTTTCTAGAAACCAATAGATTTACGTAGTAGGTGGGAAGGAGATATTGGCCTATAGAGCCTAAATATCTGGGAGGAGATACTGGAGACCATACCAGTGATTTCAGTGAGTGAACAGCATCGAATCTCTCAATTATTCTTAATACATCGAGTTTACAGAACTCCTCTATTTCTACATAAAATTGAATTCTGGCCTCTCCTCTGTGTAATAGGTGTCATGTGCACCCGGCCTCTCTGATGCATATGTTCTGGCATTGCCCTAAACTAGAGCGATATTGGATTTTTATTGTCCAATTGATCCAGCGTATTTTTTCAAATTACAGTGGAGATGAAATCCGTGTGTTTGTATTTTGGGATATGTAGGAGAACGGTTTCAGAGGCTGAGAAAATCGCAATATCTAGACTTTTATTTATGGCAAGGAAATTATTAGCGACAAAGTGGCTGGATGCAGAACCTCCGTCAGCACAGGAGTTTGTTAATAAAGTGAACTGGCTGATTGCTCTGGAGAGAGGGGTGTATTATAAGAGAGGAGCCAAACTTAAGTATAATAAAATATGGGCTAAATGGCTGGATACTTCTGGTCTTGCTGCACCGAATTTAGTTAGACAGAGGGTGTTGGGGATCTCGGTGTAGAGGTTCCTGGGACTGTGTCTATGGCAGTTGTGTGGATGGAGGCCGTCCGACAGCCAGGTACAATTTTAATTGTGACAAGAACTGTTATTAATATTGCATTGCTATGTGATTGTAATGGATATTTACTGCTCTGAATCTGGAGATGGATTTGGGAGGTGGGCTTGGTTGTGTTTTGGGGATAAAAGTTGAAATTTGGTCTTACAATGACATATACTGTATTCTGTTTGTACTACTTTATATCTGACCAATAAAAAGTTTATGGTTTAAAAAAAAAAAAAAAAAAAAAAAAGAAGAACATATGTTCACATGGACCCAACGTGATGTGTGAACATACCCTTAGACTAGACTGTCTAAAAACGCTCCAAACCTGGTGCAGATTTAGACTGTCTACTCCAAGTTGACACCTATTTGTTGGTTTACTTTAATAAACTAATTGCACCAAAACTTTGTGTCTAAAAAACACAAAAAAGTGTGGTGTAAAGCATGTACAGCAGTGCTCTGCCATAAAATCCAATTATTAAATGTGCCCCATTGTTGTCCCCCACAAAAAGCAAGGTTTCTGGGGAGAACAACCTGTCATATCACAACTTTACTTCTGCGTCAATGGAGAATAAGACTGCCAGAACAGAGATGGAATGCAGGCCCATAGACTAACCAACCATAGGAGAAAAAATAAAAAAAAATAAAAACACAATAACCCACTAACCATGCCCTATCCTCAACCATCTTGCATATCTGTATTATGCAATTTCAATAGCAAACAGATGACAGTAGAAAGTTTTTCCAAGTGTAAAAGCTATAGGAACAATTTAGAGGAACTTCAGGAACAGGGAAATCCATATTCTGTATACTAGCAGCTCTAAAGGTCCATACTACAAAGGCCATTTGCTCCAGTATTATCATGGTGGTGACATCTGCTCACAGAAACCTACATTTCTGGCAACTGAAAGGAATGGAGCACCGATTTATAGATTTCCAGGATGAAACTACTAAGTGGGAATCTCAAGACCCCATTAACTTGAAGTGGAGGGGTGGGGAGTGAATTTCAAGGTTTATACATCACGCTAATGGCTAGGACTGTGAAATTAAATTATAAGCCGACATCTACCACTCATACAAGGTTTACATTCATAGTCACTCTGGCTTATATGAATCAATTCAGGAAGAAAATCACTGTAGAACCCCGGTCACATGGTTTGCTGCAGCATTAGCCATGGTTGGGGTGTTGCTAAAAAGTTAAATGGATTACATAATGAGCAACAGGCATTCTACTGTGCCTGCCATGGCCTTTTTACTTTATATTCACATCAGGAAGATTTTTGCAGGAAAATCTGCTTCTGAAAAAAAATCAGCTGGAAGGAGAAGTTTTGGAGGCGGGCAAGCACATGAGTTTCTCCAGGCCCTGTTCAGATGAATAGGTTATTGCAGACATTTCTAACGCTTTCGCCAAGTGCGAATTCAACATTGACTGATTGTTAGGCACAATCAATGGCCCTGAAACCTGTGCTTGGCAGATGCATAGTGGGTTCTTAATTGTATGGGGGTCCAGCAAGCTACAATGCAGCAGTGGCATTGCTAGAGCAAGCACCACTGATTTTTTTATTTTTTATTATAAACAAAGTAGGGGCCAGTAGAAGGTGTTGAAGGGGTTTCCAATTAAATAAAATTGTTCTTAAATGGGCCCAGAGTGAGGAAAATTGAACGAGGGTAGACCCCTTGCCTCCTGGTCCCCCGCAGATCTGAAGTTTTCCAGGATCTGCTCTTCACTTCCAGTTACTCATCTCGACATGAGAGGGGCTCATGCTCCATAGTGGGTGAATAGAGTACAAACCTCTCCTGTTTTGGGATGATAACCTAGAGGTGAAGAGTGGATCCTCGGGGAACTGCATCAGGAGACTGAAAGGTAAGCAATTCCCCCTCCCCCAGCTGGCCCTATTAAGTATAAGGTTATTCAACCAGATATCCCTTTTACTTTTCTTTTTAGGGTGCTTTCACATACTGCATTTTTGTCACGGTTTTGATTCCCTTTCTTTGCAGAAATGCACAGCATTAATTACAGTGCATTTCTGCGAAAAAATACACACACACTGCTCTGTGTATGGGATTGAAAAAGTTGTGAGTCGTTAAGCCAAAGTTCCGACTCCTCAATTTTCCTAAACTCCCAACTCCCTCATACATGGCGCATGTTGAAGTGATAACTTTACTATAGTTAAATGGGAACATCTGGCTTTTAATTACAATAATCAAGCTATTTGGGTAGAACTGACAAGCAAAATGGTAACAATGTTTTCAACTTTTGACTATCAGGCTCCATATTTCACCATCCACTACAGCTTTGTACATGAGGCTACCACCAATTTCTAGTCAATCTTACACATAAATTTGACTTGCATGTATTTAGCATCTGCAGATTCTTATCCTGTAACTGCATTGTTACCGTTTGCTCCTAAAAATCAAAACCATAATTTTTCTTATTATGTTAGTATTTGGTAAATCCACCTTTGGTTTTCAATACTGCCTGAATCCTTCTGGGCTCTGCATCAGTCAAGCATGTCTTGACAAATCTGATCCCAGGTCTCTTCTATACATTCCTAATGTTGGTGCAGACTGAACGTGGGTAGGAATACAGTTTTTTCTTCTACTCTACCCACAAGTGTTGGATGGGGTTGAGGTCTGAGGACTGTGGAGCCAATCCAGCAACTCTACCTCATTGTTATTGAACCCTTCCTTCTCCAACCTTGACGTATGCTTGGGGTCGTTGTCCTGCTGGACACTATGTCGTCCTTTTCATCCCCATAGTACTCGGGTGTATGAAGTAACTCATCTTGTAGGACACTCACATACAGCTCAGTAACATAGATCCTGATCAAGTATCTAACATCTTTGGCTTTAAAACATCCCCATATCAGGCTTCCTCCACCGAACCTGACAGTTTCTTCAAGCTCTCGCTCTGTTCGCCCCTTTTCCCTTGACCCTTCCAAACCCATTCCCCCCCCCCCTCCCCCTCCCATCAGAGCACGGTCTATTGACTTTCATCTCATCGCTCCAAATCATTCATTTCCATTCTTCCATTTTTTCGTACTTTTTTGCAAACTTGAGCCAACGCTTCATATGACGAGATTGATGTCGCGGCTTCTTCACCTTTTTTCGGGCCATCATTCCAGACCTGTGTAATGTGTGTTGCCTGGCGCTTGCATGGACGTCTGATCTCACTCTTATAAAGTGTTAGAACTGATAAACCTTGTGATGAGCAACTTAACTGACATTTTGCCTGGACGTCCACCTCTTGGCTTCTGAATGGATGGACTTCATTTCATATTCTTCCAGCTGTCAGGGCCTCAGTTTGATAGCATCTCTCAGCCCCAAAAATTGCCAATGAGCTGGATGCTGCTGCTTTTCTTTGGAAATCTTCACGGCTGCTTGAACCAGTGATCTTTCGCTTGGGAATCAGCCTAATGACACACTGAGCTATTAGGGAATGTGAGAACAGGTTGTAATTTGTAGTAACAAGCAGAAAAAGATTGTTCCACCACTAGGAGCAAAACAGTAACAATACAGTTACATGACAAGAATCTGCAGAACTAAGCATATGCTAAATAGTTGCAGGTCAAAAAGTTATGTATAAGATAGGCAAGATGATTGTCTATAAAACTATGGTAGCATCCCGTTCAAAGCCGTAGCAGATGGTGAGATAAGGAGCCTGTAAGTCAAAAGTTCAAAACCTTTGTTACCCTTTTGTCAGTGTAAAATATAATTTATTGGAATAAAAAAAAAAAAACTAAAAAAAAATTGCAAACATGCAAAGCGCTGCAGTACGTGGGAGGGGTGGGGTGGGACAAAAAAAAAAAAAAAAAAAAAGACACGGTTTCAACAAAAACATCCTGAACATTTGTGGAGCCTATGAATTTGTTCTGAGAAATAATATTGCCTCCATCAGATCCTCCTTCATAGATGACCTCTCCTCTGATCTCACTTTCAGGCTGCAGAACGGCCTCTCTACACTAACTTGGGTTGGGGGCAAAGCGGTGACCACAGGGGCAAAATCTCCAACAATTTCAGGGTATAAAAGTAATGGCCTAGTGCACAGACAGTTTTGATGAACGGTTGATCTTCTACTTTGAAGACAAGTGAAAAATTTTGCTGAAATCTGGTCAGTTTGCTATGGGAGCGGAATGGTTTCCTCTGCATTAACGCTTTGCCTGCTTCATGTCATCCAAATAAGTTTCAAAATTACACTCCTCATCTGATGGCTGTCCATAAAGGGAGCAGGAGCACTGGCAAGACCCAATTCCTCTTGCTCCTGGCACTGCATTGAACTAACTGGACCAATTTATTATATATTTTGGGATTCGAGTCAGTCGATTTTACGACGACGCCACCAAAACGGGCACAGACTCCACAGCCCTGGGGGTTGGAATACATAACAAAACTATATCACATACAAGAAAATACATAAAAAGGATCACCTTGTAAACCTGCTCATTCCAGCTGATGAAGACACTGGCTATAAGGTCATGTGAAGAATGATTGAACACAGGCCACGGCGGTCATGTATGGTGTTCCCAGCAGTAGACCCCTGTAGCCTGCGTTTGGCTGCAGTGCTGGAATAAGCGGGCTCATAAAAAAGGTACTTTTTCTATTTTTAGTAGTTATCAAAAAACTGTCAAGAAGTTGGTACTTTTAGAACACCCCTTTATAGAATGCCATCCACATAAAATGCAGTGTACATTTAGAACAATGATCAAGTAGGAAAACCCAACACAATCATATGTTGTTTGTACAGAATATATACCTTTTTTTGAGTATAGCTATTTAGAAATGATCATGAGGTTCAGAGGTCTTGAACAACAAGTTCAGAACATGGTAATCTTATCAAACTAAAAAGATAAAAGGGCAAGCAAAAAAATCAAGCAGAGGCTTACACAATGAAAAGGGCCCAGAGGTATGGCACAGGGAGAATAGGAGGGTACATACACCATGGAAACAGATAAAAGATCACTCACTGGGTGGGTTCAATGCCTAGAAGGGGAGTCATATGATGAGTCTAGAGAGCCATGTACCACAGCAGAGGAATGCAACCATTTAGCCAACATAGCTCGGAATCTGATACAACAGTTTCTATGTCTATAAAGCTATTCCTTATGAAAACGGAACAAGGGTCTATGTGAAAGCCAATGTCTTGTCATTAATTTTGTGGCATAATTAGGCTTCTACAAAAAAAAAAAAAAAAAAAATAGTAAGCCTTTTCTGTTGCAAAGTCCTCAAAATCAGGGGGAGGATAAATGGCTTTTGGTGCACTGCAGAACATCATGTCGTTTAGGAACTTAATCACTTGCTTCCAAACAAAAGGAAGTAAGAAAAGCTACAGGAGAGGTTGCATATAGGACATTCATGTATGTAGCCAATTCAAAACTTACCAAGTCTCAGTGAAATAGCATGCTCTATGCAGAACATAGTTGGGAAAGGCTATATCATTGGAAGATACAGTCTTAGGGAAAGAATTTTGGGCCCTCTTAGGGCTGGTCTCCACGGCAAGGGTTTGCGGACATTTTTGGTTTTGAAAACAGTCTGAAAAACCGGCTGCAAACTTTTCAATGGACCGCTACGGAAAACTTGTGCAGCCCCCACTGCATGGGTTTTCCGCCCGACTGTCTGAAAAACCTGTTCATTCTTCCGTCCAGTTTTCGGACGGAATATGAACGTGTATGGGAATACTCATCGGAGAAAACCCGCCCCCCCGCGGCCGTGTGCACGCCACAAAAACAGGACAACTACCGGGCGGATCGCCCGACCAGTATTTGTCCTGTGCTGTGTGAACGGCCCCTTAGGCCGTGAAGAGGGGACAGCCTTTCTCCGCACTGAGCGGAGAACAGCCCTCCCATTCAGGTGTTCATATTCCGTCCGGAAACCGGACGGAGGAATGTGCTTGCTCAATGTTTTTTGAGAAAACCCATGCAGTGGGGACTGTTGCACGGGTTTTCCATAGAGCACAATTGTGCTCTGAAAAACCGGCCGAAAACCCGTGCCGTGGGGACATGCCCTTACAGATGTGGAATAGGGCAAGGCATGCTCTCACTGGCAACTAAGGATCCAGAAGAGAATCACTGATTTCTTATATGGATATTGTTGAAAGGTATATGCCAGATTTAGATTATTTTTTTAACCCCTGTAACTACAACTCTTCAGCATGTGTGAATTGACTTACTCTGTATCCAGAAACGGAGGGATGTGCTCCTGCCTTGCCCATTATGGGATCAGCCACTTAGACTGGGGCACAACGTTTCTCTACAGCACTCTGCCATTGCTCCTGGCTACTACCTGTGCACTGCCAACATTTGCCACTTCTACACCCTCTGTAGCAAGAGGCAATGGATTATCTTCAGCACATGCTCCACCGATGCTATAAGGACAGCCAAGGATCTACTGAGCAGGCAGGTTTATACTGCTCACGCTTGCCCTGTCTGGTGAGGCTGCCAAAACCATGCATGTACTGCGACTGTGCACAGAAGAATCCCTCTGGATGACCGGTATCTGTGCATGCGTGAGCAACCTACAGAACTACTGCTAGACGGAACTAGTACAACAGGCTAAGAACAGCAACAACATGCTTCAAGGAGCATTCCATACAAGACTTGACTTTCACGTTGTATTGTGCATATTCAATAGAAGTTATCAATAAAAAGTCATTCAATATTATCTCTCACCAATTACTGGCGTAAAATCGGAGGTTTCTAGCTTTTTGCTAAGGCATGACCTGTAGTTCACTTTCCGCTCCTTCCCTGTACTAGGCAGGTAAGCTATGCAACTCTGAAGCAACCGGGGAGGATTGGTTTGTAGTTACATCCCCAATGCGTAAAGCTCAGCAGAGGGGAGAATAAGAGGCTCCTCAGCAGCCAGGGGATACAGCCTGCAATAGAGGACTACAGTGCTAGACATATATAGCTGACTACTACCCACAAACTGATGCTGAAGCCATGCCAATACACGCAGCGCTGAGGAGGAGCACCAGCAGTAGGACAACGGCAATTATATAGTTTACAAGGAGGATTAGCGTTTGTGTGTAAGGATTTGTCTTGACACCGGAATACCGCTTTAGAGAGGCAGTCAGTCATACTGATCATGCCTTGTAATGCTACAGAATTGGATATAGTTGTGTAGGGAAAGATTCAGCAGAACTTGAAATTCATTTCATTTACTGCTTGTTCTGGGTTAAAGGGCTTGTCACACCATCCTGTTCTATAGAGCCACTTCAGAGCTCTAAAGGGGTAAAGATTGTAAGTCATGCAAACAGGTTCTAGCCCTTCAAGGTAAAGGAAGCGAGCCCCCATCCCGATCACGGATTCAGCCTGGGAAAGCAGAGAGGGGTGGCCAGTAATGGGAAGCTTGTATACAAAAGCAGGAGATCCAATGTTGCTTCTCTTCAGAGTTCGGAGCAGATCTTAATATATTTGGCAATCGTCCTTATTTAACTTTGGCTACATGTTTAAAGCTAAATCAATAAAGTGGGAATAACTCAGTGGGTGGCGTCACTGATAGACTGTCGTCGTGCTAGGAACGTACACATAAAAAAAAACAGCTGTTCTTGAAAAGACCACCTACTGAATTCCTTAAAGGGGTTTCACCAAAAAGTTGTGCTGCACAAGCCGCCCGTAGCTAGCCAATCCGTGCAAGAGAATATGGGTGATCCAAATACAGCCAAGTAATTGTGCATGGCTATATTGGGGAGCTCCCATAGAAGAGAATGGAGGAGAAGACGGCAACGAGCCCAAACCTCCTCATTCTCTTGCATTCAGCTCACAGCTAGCGACCCATGCAGGGTATTTTACTCTGTGCTAAACTCTTAACTCACAATAACCATTATATTTTAACAGTAGTACTAATTTGAACACAAATGCTATGGAAGGTTTCCGAACAGTTCTACAAGTCTTCTCAGTTACTCCTGCTCTACAACATGCTCCTTGAAGACCAGATAGCATGCTTAACCCCTTAAGGACCCAGCCTGTTTTGACCTTCCTGACACAGCCCTATTTTTGAAATCTGGCATATGTCACTTTATGTGAGAATAACTTTTTGACACTTTTACCTAGCCATATGATTCAGAGATTGTTTTCTCGTGACACATTGTGCTTTAAGTTAGTAAGAAATTTTTATCCATACAATCCTTGTTTGTTTGTGAAAAATATCAAAATTTCATGAAAATTTGGAAAAATTTGCAATTTTGAAAGTTGCAAAATTTCTGCGTGCAAGACAGATAATTATTCCCCACAAAATAGTTTATAACTAGCATCTACCATATGTCCACTATAGGTTGGCATCATTTTTTAAATGTCTTTTTTTTTTTTTACGACATTAGGGGCTTAGAAATTTAGTAGTAATTTCTCACATTTTCAAGAAAATTTGCAATATACATATTTTAGGGACCACTCCAGTTCTGACGTGGCTTTGAGGGGCCTGCATGTTAGATAACCCCATAAGTGACACCATCTGAGAAACTAGACCCCTTAACGTATTTACAACACTATTTAGGAAGTTTGATAACCCTTTAGATATTTCACAGAAATTAAAGCAAAGTGGAGGTGAAATTTCAAAATTTCACTTTTTTTGCAGATTTTCAATATTTATCCATTATTCACTGGAATACAGTAAATGTGACTAGGTAAATGCAACTTAATATCAATTCCCCCAGGTCTGCCGTTTTTAGAGATATCCCATATGTGGCCCTAGTGCATTATTTGGCTCACCCATAAGCCCCAGAATAGGAGGAGCACCTACTATACTCTAGGGTCTCATTTTCAATACGATTTTATTTAGGCGCCATTTCAGGTTTGGGGACACCCTAAGGTGCTAAAACTTAATAAACACCCCTAAATAGACCGCATATTGGAAACTACACCCCTTAAGGAATATATCCATGGGTGCATTGAGTATATAGACCCCACACATGATTCACAAATTTTTTTTAGCATAAGGCTGTGAAAATTAAAAAACATTTTTTTTCCAATAATTTGCAATTTTAGCTTAAAATGTTTCATATATACAAGGAATCCTGGAAAAAAAAAACCTAAAACTTTGTTAAGCAATTTCTTCCAAGTTCGGCAATACCCTACATGTGGGTGTAAACTGCTGTGTGGGCGCATGGCAGGGCGTACAAGGAGGGAGCGCTATTTGGCTTTTGGAACGCAGATTTTGGTGGGGCCATGTCGCATTTGCAAAGCCCCCAAAATAGCAGAACAGGCGAAATCTTCCAGAAGTCGCCCCATTTTGGATTCAACACCCATCAGGGATCTCATCTAGGGGTGTACTGTGCATTTTGGATGCACAGGTGTTCCATAGTTTTTTTTAGCATTGGGCAATGAAAATGGGGGGAAAACGCAGTTCGGTCATTGTTTTTTGAGTTTCAATTTTACAGCATTCGCCGTGCAGTGTAAATGATGTGATAACTTTACTATGGGGTCGGGACAAAATTTCAATAGATATAGATTTTATATAGTTTTTTCTGTTTTTATTACTTTTACACAGTAGAAATACGTCTATAAAAAATTGCGTTTTTTATGTTTGTCCTATTCTGACAGCCATAACTTTTTTATATTGCTGTGTGCAGAGCTGTGTATGGGCTTGTTTTTTGCGGGATGAGTTGAAGTTTTTATTGATACCATTATGCGGTGCATATGATGCTATGTTCACTTTTTATTAAGGTTTTTGTGAGATGTTTTGAACAAAATACAGCAATCTTGGTAGTGTTTTTTATTTTTATTTTTTATAGCGGTCACTGTACGGTATATATAACATGGTAGCTTTACTCAGCAGGTCAATACGATTACACCGATACCCAATTTGTATATTTTTTTATGTTTTACTGCTTTTATACAATAAAAACACTTTTATTCAACCAGGAAAATACGTTTTTGCATCGCCATAGTCCGAGAGCCATAACTTTTAAATTTTTCTGTGCTTGGAGCTGTGTAGGGACTTGTTTTTTGCAAGATGAGTTGACGTTTTTATTAGTATCATTTTTGGGGGGACAAGGCTTTTTGATCGCTTTTAAATCCATTTTTTGGAGGCCAGGGTGAAGAAAATACTGCAATCCTAGTAGTGTTTTTTATTTTTATTTTTAACAGGGCTCACCATGCAGTATCCGTGATAAGTTAGCTTTACTCTTTGGGTCGCTACGATTATGGCGATACCCTATTTATATAGTTTTTTTTAAGCTGAAGCACTTAAAAAAAAAAGAAAAGTGTTTTTAGTGTGTAAAACTATTTTTATGCATCGCTATCTTCTGAGAGCTATACATTTTCTATTTTTCCGTATACAGAGCTGTATGAGGACTTTTTTTTTGCGGGATGAACCGAGGTTTTAATTGGTACAACTTTGGCGTTTCTAGGAGTTTTTGATCGCTTTTTATTCCATTTTATGTGCTGCGGGATGAACAATAATCTTAATTCTGTGATTGTTTTCTTGGGTTTTTTTTTACAGCGTTCACCGTACGGGTTAATTAACATGACAGATTTATAGGGCAGGTCGTTACGCACGCGGCGATACCAAATATGGGTACTTTATTTATTTTTGATCATTTTTGGGGCGATTGGCGTTTGTAAAGGGGAAAAGGGCGGTGTACGTATTTTTATTTTATTTTTTGTGTTTGTGTTTTACATGTTTTTCACTTTTTTTTCACTTTTTCACGTTATTTTTTTACTTTTCCCCATAGGGGATTTGAATGAGAGATCTTTAGATCTCTCATTCAATAGGAATCAGTACATAGCTTGTTGCTATGACTGGTTCCTATGACAACTGTCAGTCACGATGCCGGGGCGTGCCCACAGGGCACGGCCGGGCGTCGTGACGTCATAGACAACCCGGAAGGCATTCTCTGCCCTCCGTGTTGTCTGTAGGGAGGCAGGAGCTAGCACGATCGTGCGATCCGTGCGCTGCTGCCGCCGACAGAGACGCAGGAGGAGCGATCTCCTCCTGCGTCTCTCTTAATTATTGCGACCCGATCGTCGCGATAATTAAGGGGTTAAACGGCCCCGCCCCGGAGCGATCCGGGGTCGGGGCCGACGCTGCGGGATGTCAGCTGTAATATACAGCTGACACCCCGCGCCGATCGCGCGAACTCTGCCTTAGAGTTCGCGCGATCCTCTGGACGTATCCATACGTCCAGGTGCGTGAACCCCCAAACCACCTGGACGTATGGATACGGCCAGGGTCGTGAAGGGGTTAATGCAACAGGTTCCTTTAAGAGACTTTCAACTTCTGTGGACAAATTCTTAAAGGGGTTGTTCAGAGTCCATACATCTTCCCTACCTGCTAGGTAGAGAGATTATCACCAGGATAGGGGATCCTGGTCTCTGCACAAGCAAGAGCCGTTTAATGGTGCGTCAAACATATTTCAGGTTGCTTAAAGGAGTTGTCTCACTACAGGCTTTCAGCCTACTTCAAAAATCCTATGCTGCCAGACACACTGAATTCAGCGGCGTGCTTATCGGCCTCTTCTCCTCCCACTTCCCCCCTCCCCTCAGCATACAGACAGCTCTTCTCCTCAGACTACAGTAACTTCTATACAGCATGGGGAGGGCGAGGGGGTTTGCTGCCAGAGTTAACCCTGTGTGTGCCTGCCTAGATCTGCTGGATCAGCTGCACTGTCAGCTCCACAGAGTCAGGAGACAGCAGGGAGAGGGCTGATCTATGAGTGTGGAGAGAATCTTGTGAAGCTGTGTATGCTAATAGCAGAGCAGGGGGGGATGCAAGTGTTCCTATACCCCCTGCTTAGCATACAAATCTCCATGGACTTCTCAAGCAACAAACAAATCCTGTCAGAACAGACACAGGGCAGCTGTGAAGTGTTAATATAATCAGGATGTGTCACTAATACAGCAGAGCAGGGAGGGATAGGAACCGTTCACATGCCTCCCTGATCTGTTCTGTTAGTATAGTCAAAGCTCCACAGACATCATGATTATAGTAACACACTTCACTGCTGTCACATCCTACTGACCACAGATCAGCCTCATCTCTGCTCTCCTCAATCTGTGTAGAGAGCAGGAGGAAGCAGGCACACAGATTTAATCCAGGCAGCACAGCTACACAGACACAGAAGCCAGAGCCTTCCCCCTCCCTCCACTACAGAAGCATACTGTGCGGGAGGGGCTCTGTGCTCCGACCTGTAATGAGGAGCTGATGAGTCACCAGCACTGGCAGCCAGTGAGAGAAAAATCAACAGGTGGGCCGCTATAGGGATTTGAGAAGCTGATGCACTCCTACTACCAGGGATAACTCAAAATCAGTAGGACATTTGTAATGAACATAGATTGCAAAGCTGCTTGTTTTTTTTAAAGATCTTTTAATTAAAACCCAATCATTTTAGCGAGACAACCCCTTTAACTAAAAGTGTGTGACACTGAGGGAAACCAACAAGAACATTATGACAATTGCTGGGGATTTCATCACAGATCCGTTGTTTAAGGCTATGTCTACACAGCACAGAGATACCATCAGATTTTCAGTATTTTGAGTCAGTGGGGAATCGGATGGTACACGGTGCTGCATGGAGAGAAATGAAAAACCCGTGCAGTAGTCTATACAGCATGAGTTTTTAACCTCCACGATAAAAATCCAGCGGAATATGCAACCTGTTGCTAAGTCTGCCGGAGTCCCGCGGTTTCCCATACATTTGGAAAGGCCAATGGAAGAAACTGAAACAGACCACGGTTTTTGCACAAATCATTGACAAAAACCATGGTCCTGCATAGGACAAAATGTTGGCAGCTTTCCGACGTTTTCTTGTCCTATGCTGTGTGGCCTTAGCCTAACACCTATAAATGCGTCTTGCTGAAAGACCCCTCCAAGTTCACAACTGAATGAGGAAATGCTGCAGGAAAGGTGGGACATGCCACTAGGATGCCATCCTCACCTTTAGGACACCTAGGCGGGTTTTGGCAGCCATCTACCCTGAAATATCTCCAGACTCTTTTAAACGTTAATAAGGACAGCCCCAGCATTGCAGCTACATACAATGGCACTGGGGTCCTACAGACATCAACCAAGCACTGGGGACAGGGACTGATTACTGTAGACTGTGCTAAAACAGGGTGATGTAGTGAGGATCATTACTTCTAGTGAGGTCTATGGAAGTCATTGCCTGGTTAATCAGGAAAAGCTGCAGCCTCCTAGGTACATTGGATATCTGGGTGTACCTAGTCCTGATCGATCAGCAGGGCTGTGGAGTCAGCAAGCCAAAGCCCTGACTCCTCAGTTTCCCAAACCTCCGACTCCTGACTCCCTCATACACGGCGCATGTTTAAGTGATAACTTTACTGTAGTAAAATGGTAACGTCAGGCTTTTTATCAACTTATGATACAATAATCAAGCTATTTAGGTAGAACATACACTGACAAGCTAAAGGGTAACAATGTTTTGATCTTTTGAACACGTGTGGGTAGAGTTGAAGAAAAAGCTGTATTTGTATTCAAGTCCAGTCTGCACCAACATTGGGAATGTGTAGAAGAGACCTGGGATCGGATTTTGGTCAAGACATGCTTGAATCTGATCCAGAGCCCAGAAGGATTCAGGCAGTGCTGAAAACCAAAGGTGGATTTACCAAATACTAACAAAATATATTAACACAATTAAATAACAAAATGGATCGAGAAGCTGGAAGAACTGTCAGGTTCGGTGGAGGAAGCCTGAGGATATGGGGAGGGTTCACAGGCAAAGATGTCGGATACTTGACCAGGATCAATGTTGATCTCAATGCGAGTATTCTACAAGAGGAGTTACTTCTTATACTCGAGTACTATGGGTATGTGGACAGCGACCTGAAGCAGACATCGAGGTTGGAGAAGGAATGGTTCAATGACAATGAGGTAGAGTTGCTGTATTGGCTCCACAGCCCTCAACCCAATCAAACACTTGTGGGTAGAGTTGAAGAAAAAGCTGTATTCGTAGCCAAATCCAGTCTGCACCAACATTGGGAATGTGTAGAAGAGACTGGGGATCAGATTTCGGTCAAGACCTGCTTGAATCTGATCAAGAGCCCAGAAGGATTCAGGCAGAGCTGAAAGCCAAATTTTGATTTTTAGGAGCAAAACAGTAACAATGCAGTTACAGGAAAGAATCTGCAGAACTAAGCAGATGCTAAATACTTGCAAGTCAGATTTATGCAAGATGACTGTATAAAAATTACAGTAGCCTCATTACAAAGATGTAGTGGATGAGAGATATGGAGCCTGAAAGTCACAAGTTCAAAACAATTTACCATTTTTGCTTGTTAGTGTAAAATATATTATTGGATATGACTTTAGACACAACAAAAAAAAATTGTAAATATGCAAAACACTGCAGAACATTTGTGGAGTCTCATGAATATTGTTCTGAGAAATAGTATTGCCTCCCATCAGATCCGCATACATACCTCACATCTGATCTCATGATTTCCAGCTAGAGAACGGCCTCTCTAATAACCAACTTGGGTTGGGGGCAAAACGATAACCACAGGGGCAACATCTCTAACAATGTCAGGGTAAAAAAGTGATTTGCCTCAGCCACAGTCAGTTTTGATGAATGGTTAAACTCTTCTACTTCTTTGAAAGCAGGTGAAAAATTCTGCTGAAATCCGTTTGCCCTGGGAGCAGAATCTTTTCCCCTGGGGCAGCGCTTTGCCTGCTCCATGTCATCAATTACACTCATGTGAGGAGGCTGAAGATATTGGAGCAGTAGCACTGGCCGGACACAATGCATTCTGCTCTCTACACTGCATCAAACTAACTGGACCAACTAATTATATATTTTGGGAGTCAGTCCCTTTTATGACGACCCTGACGCCACAGCCTTGTCGATCAGGCACTGTCTTCCAATACTATGCAGGTCCATGCACAGTCTACCATGGTGGCTGCACTGAGGGAGGGATACTTACATTTTTATGTTCCCGTGTCCATGTCCGTTTTCTTCAAGGCTTTGGGCCCCATTCACCAATAGTGACAAATCTGACTTCCTATAGTTTCTACATGACAGAGCAGGGGTGCACCACATGCAGCACACAGTGGCCCTCTGTGCAGCCCCAGCTATCAGGACTCTAACTTCCTTTGTCTCTGTCCTTATAATCCAGAAAGGAATATTCATTTTTGACACCTGCATTCAAATGATGACACTTAGGATGGGCACTATAGTTGGAAGTATAGGGCTGTATATGCTTTGTTAAGCAACAGAAAGGAGCAATCCATTAAAGGGGTTGTCTCACTACGAAGATTATAGTTGAAAATGTGGGGACCAAAAATCTAAGGATTTACGTCCTTGGTTACTATTGGCAAAGTGCTACGGTTTTAGAGAATGGGCTGGTTTACATGTGCTTAGCAACGGTGTTTGTTTACTGGTCAGGGAAGCATTCTGTCCTGCCCAGGTTGTGCACATGCAAACGAAAGGCAGTTAAGAGGAGGGGCAGGGATGTGTGTATTGGCAGACAAGGAGGAGAAGCAGTGAAGAGGATACAATACACACAACCCCCCTGCATGTCCTCTCACTGCTTCTCCTCCTTGCCTGCCAATACACACATCCCTGCCCCTCCTCTTAACTGCCTTTCCTTTGCATGTGCACAACCTGGGCAGGACAGAATGCTTCCCTGACAGTAAACAAACACCGTTGCTAAGCACATGTAAACCAGCACGTTCTCTAAAACCGTAGCACTTTGCCAATAGTAACCAAGGACGTACATCCTTAGAATTTTGGTCCCCACATTTTCAACTATGATCTTCATAGTGAGACAACCCCTTTAAAGCCTTTTTTTTTTTTTTTTTTTATCATCTCTAGATTGCTTCCTCTAAGTATTTGACACAATCATGGCAGATCGACAAGATACACAGCTCCAACCGTAGCAGGCTGATTGATTCTTAACTTTATTTTTCATATATCCTTAAAAACGCCACAATGTAAGACTATGTCTACACTGCAGTGGACAAAAAACGACCTGAAAACGAATTACTAAAAACTTTCATGAAACTGAGTTTTCTGTCCATTGCCTGTCAAAAGCAGCAGAAAAAACGGCCGTTTTTTGGAGCGTCTTTGCTCTGCTTTTTAATGTATGCACAAATTAAGCCATTGGATGTAAACTACACCCTACAGGTGAAGTTAATATGTTAAGTAGTCACTTCCTTTAGATCACTGTAGCCCTTTTGAGCACATTGCCCTTTGTGTGCTGCTGCGTGCTACTACTTTATTAAATTTTGCACCAGATTCTTGCACCAAAATCCACAAAAACCCACATTATCTTTCCATATAGCAAGATAACTATTAGCATCAAAATCTGTAAAGAAAATGATTTTAGCCCCAAAATCCCAAAAAAACGCATTATTGCGCCAAATTCCGTAAAAAATAATATTTTAGTGTCAGAAGCTGGATCCCTTTATTAGCGCCAAAATCTGTAAAAAAAACAAAAAAAAACAAAGACAGATTCTGGCGCTAAAATCCGTAAAAAACTGATTTTTAGCTATAGAAGCGAGATAACATTTTGGCGCTAATAAAGTTAAGAAAAGCATTTTAGTGCCTAAATCTGTAAGAAAAAAAAAATAATAATTTTATCGTCACAAGCGAGAAATTAGCATGAAAATCTGTAAAAAAAAACAAACGTATTTTTAGCGAAAAAAAATATGAATTGCACAAAACTCGTTAGCGGCCAAAGCATGATCATTTTATTACGAATGGTACAGACAAGGACACAAACACTTGTATGCAAATTTGATAAGGATTAACCTTTGTTACCACCCATTATAGGTGTAACTTGGGTCTCTGGGAGGGTTTTCATTGAAGAATCGCGGCAAAAAAAGCCACGAAAAGGCGCCAAAAAACGTCCAGCGCTTTCCATAGACTCCTGCAGTAAATTTTCTGCCCGGCACTGGCGTTTTTTTAGAGCATGTTGCAAAAGACGTCCAGTAAAAAAAAAAAAAAAAACGAGCAGAAAAAAAGCTCAGTGTAGACAGCAGGACGGTTTTACATTAGAATAAGTCTACGGGAGATGATTACAGTCGTTTTTAGAAAACGAAAAAACGGACGTTTTTCTGTGCAGTGTAGACATAGCCTAAGGCAGGCATCCTCAAACTGCGGCCCTCCAGCTGTTGGGAAACTACAACTCCCATCATTCCCACTGTTATAGATTCTATAAATGCATAATGGGAGTTGTAGTTTCCCAACAGCTTGAGGGCAGCAGTTTGAGGATGCCTGCCTAAGGCAATAGAATGAGATATACTTGCGATTAGTAGAACGGCAGATTTTCTCAACTGCAAGTTATAGAACTTAAGGCAAGTCCACAAGGTCCATTTTTGTTACGCAGTTTCCACTGCGAGCTTCCAAGTGAGGTTAGCCAACAGTGGAAGCTGCGTAACAAAAATGGACCTTGTGGACTTGCCTTAAGTTCTATAACTTGCAGTATGAGAAAATCTGCCGTTCTACTAATCGCAAGTATATCTCATTCTATTGCCGAACATTGTGGCGTTTTAAGGATATATGAAAAATAAAGTTAAGAATCAGCCTGCTACTGTTGGAACGGTGTATTATATGAGAGTGTAGAGGAAGCTCTTGTAGCGGACTGGGCAGTATTCTATTCCCTTCATATACAGTCTCAGATTATATTGCAGATCAACAAGATGAACACACTTTCCTGAAAAGGTTTATAAATGCACTAAATGAGACCATCTCTTCTCTTTAGAATGCACATGTCACACTGTTCAGTGTTTCAATACTTTTTGCACCACTTGGTGATCTCCAACAAGATTTATGGCAAAACTGACAACATATATTTTGGGGATCAATCTGAATTGGAATCTAAACAGTCCTCCTCGTCATGCTGTTCACATGTTGGCATCATGAGACCAAGACAACACCTTACAATTGATCAGTGCCTCACCATTGCAAGACTTCAAGCAGGATGCTCTCAGACGGAAGTGACCATTGTGCTTACAGTGTCATCAGCAGGTTGCAACAGTGATACAGAGAGACTGGAAGTCACAGAAACGCAAAGAAGTGGATGTCCTTTGGCTACATCACACACTGATGACCGCTTCATTGTAAACAATGCCCTCCACAACGGCAGGCACATTTAAGGGTGGAGACAGGCAACCAAGAGTCAGGTCTGATCATTAGTAACCTTTTACATCAGCATGGTCTGTATACTAGACAACCGGCAAGGGTACCTGACTGATGCATCGCACACTCACTGACGTCTCCAGCATTGTTGGCGGCTATCATAGTGAATCAACTTATCACTGAGGACCACTCATCCTTAACTGATGTTCCCTGGCCCATGCTAGACGATGAGGCCTGTGCCTGGTGGTGTGGTCAGGTCATCTAGCACGGAGATGTAAATGATTACGAATGGTCTGATGTGACACTTGGTTGCCTCTCACCTTCCGCCATCAGTGTGAGATGTAGCCAAAGGAAGTCCACTTCTCTGCCTTTCTTTGGCTCTTTCAGTCTCTCTGTATCACTGTTAAAACCTGCTGATGACTATAAGGCTAGGTTCAAATGGCTTATTTGCGGGGCGTAATTACGCCGTGATTACGGGCGGGGCCCGGGGCGGGGGGGGGCCGGCACCTCGCCGGCCCATAGACTTGCATTACCAGTGGTGCGTATACGCCGCTGGTAATTCACATGTCACTTATCTCCCCGCCCGGCGGATTCGCCGAGCAGGGAGAGGAGACGTAATCCATAGTTCTCTATGAGAACTGTGGATAACTGTAATGAATGGGGCGTTGTCAGCCCGTAATTTGCGCACTTCGCCGCACAATTACGGACCGAAATACGGCCCAAACTTAGCCGTGTGAACATGGCCTAACAATGCAGTTACAGGACAAGAATCTGCAGAACTAAGCAGATGCTAAATACTTGCAAGTCACATGTATGAGATAGGCAAGATGATTGTCTATAAAATGGTAGCCTCATGACAAAGCTGTAGAGGGATGGTAGAAAATATAGATAGTCAAAAGTTAAGACTGTCTCGTAACCGACTGTCCAACTTTACGCAATAGCTTAAATAGATGAGCTGTGCAGTAGTTTTTTTTTTTTTTAAACACACCACTCACCCCCGGCATTTCCTAAAAAACGAAACAAGGGCGTGACGGAGGAAGTGTGAATCCACAAGCAGACATCCCTCCCCCCTACATGCCAACCCCCCCCCCCCCCCCCCCCACCAACCCCCCACAAAATACTGGGTTTGGGAAAAACTGACCAGTATTTGGTTTTGGGATGGGAACGCCCGCCCAAAGGGGGGATCCAAAAACCCCCAAAATTTCCTTTTGCTTTTCTGTGTCTGTTCTACTAAATGTTTTGATTATTGTATCATAAGGTGATAAAAAAACCGGTTGTTACCATTTTAAATTTCTTTAAAATTATCACTTGCAGGGTTTGAGTCCGGGGAAATCCCGAAGGGCCTTGGGTTACGGGGCTCCCATAAACCTGCCCGTGGAAGGGAGGGCTGTGGGTCGGAGTCTATTTTGCAAAGGGGTTTCGGAAATTGCATAAAAAAAGGACCCATCCCGAAAATATATAAGTTGGTCCCGTTTTTTTCGACAAAGAGCAAAAGGCATTGGGTCAAGGGCCCGTGCTCCCCTTTTTTAAGTTTTTTTCATCACATGGGGGAGTTTTAATTGTGACATGGGGGCAGGGCCAAAACGTTCTCCGGGGGAAAAAAAATTCCGTCCCAAAAAGCAAAAACCCCGAATTTTTAGCAACCTTTTTCAACCCGTTTTTCAAAGAAGTAGAAATTTAACCATTCATCAAAAAATTTACTGTGGCTGAGGCAAAATTTTTTTTTACCCGGAACATTGTTAGGGGATGTTGCCCTGTGGTTTTCGTTTTTTTCCACCCTCCCCAAAATTAGTTAGGAAAAGGGCCCTTTTCTAAACCCGGAAATAAGAGATCAGATTTCTAGGGGCATGTAGAGGGATTGTGGAGGTGTCTATTTTCCCCAGAACAAATGTTTTTCCCGCAAAGTGTTGGGATTTTTTAAAAAATTTTTTTAAAGTGTTTTAAAGTCCCTTTTCCCAAAAAATATAATTTACATTGACAAGCAAAATGGTAACCCAAAGGTTTAACTTGTTTTTTTTCAGGGTTTCCCTATCTCTCCTTTCCACTACAGCTTTGTACATGAGGCTTTCTGTAATTTTTTTATACAGTCATTTTTACCCTTCTTATACATAAATTTGACTTGCAAGTATTTAGCAAACTGCTTCGTTCCCGAAAAAATTTTTTCCTTTCCTGTGGACCCCCCCGGATACAAAAATACAGCTTTTCTTCAAAAATCTAAACCCCCAAGTGTTGAAAAGATGAAAAAATAGTTACCCTTTTGTTTGTCAGTGTCCCTTTTTCAATAAATAGCTTGTTTAAAGGGATATAAGGTATTAAAACAGACTGAAAGTTTACCCTTTTACTAAGGAAAGCTATCCTTTTAAAAATGGGCCCCCTATGAGGGGGGTCAGGGTTGAGGTTTTTGGGAAATTGGGGGGAGTTTGGAGCTTTGGTTGGGCCCGACTTTCCCCAGCCCTGGTGGATATGCTGAAATAGGCGATTTTTTTTATCATAAAATTTCCCGTAACCAAGGGGAATGGGTTTTTTATAAAAAAGTCAATCAGGACAAAGGGAGCCCGCAACAGTTTCCTTTGATGTAAGAAAAGGCTTTCCCATACTTTTGCAGGGCATGCACATGAGCGGCTGCATGAAAGGGTTTTTTGTGTTTGTTGTTCCCCCAAGGGTTTAAAGGGCCAATTCCCTTTCCCCGGTTCTTTGGGCCCCTTTTTTCCCAAAAAATTATAGACCAAATTAATAGGAAGGCAGATTTTTTATAGTGTGGGATAGGAAAATCAGTCTAAACGGAGAAAATAAAGGGGGGGGACTGATTTCTGAGGCAGTGTGGGAAAAACAAACTAGTTTTTCAAGTCAATTTTCAATAAACCTGGAGACAGCACTAGAAAACAGTCAGGACAGGCAGCAGGGCCCGCCTCCCAGGTATACCCAAAGGTGCCCACTGTGTGCGTGGAAACCGCAAATGCCGATCAGGAAAGGGGGGGCCCCCCTGTGTGCGTGACCCCCAAGTACAGATCAGGAGGGGCCCACCTGTGTGCGGGGCCCGAGAGTACAGATCAGGGGGTGCCCCCTGTGTGCGGGGACCCGCCGAGTAAGACCCGGAGGTGCCCCCCTGTGTGCGTTTGGGCCCGCATAGTGCGATCAGGCACTGCCCCTAATTTAGGGCTGGGGATACCTAAAAGGACATGGGTCTTACTCTGGGGTCCAAACCAACAAGGTGGGGACCCCCCTGATTTGTCTCTGCCGGGGCCCCCCACACAGGTGGGCACCCCCCCTTAAACTAATTTTCCCAGTCCTGATCTGTTTTC